>QANT01001026.1:0-30582 GCA_003254885.1 Purshia tridentata
GGGGTGGGTCGGGTGGGAGCTCAACCTGCCACATCTCGTATGGTCAATGGGCGGGGTGATTGCAAGTTAATCGGGAAGTGGGTTGGAGCGGATCGGTAGCAGGTAGGCCGTTTATGTATAGTGGAAATTAAAGAAGGTGATAGTGGGTTTGTATGCATGCCAACCTCTCAAAATTGAAGCAAATTATTTATATATATGCTTAAGATGATGTTAATGACCCCATTTCACCCATAAAAAAGGATTTATCTTCTCTCCAAAGTATGGAAATAATGTTTTTTAAATTACATAAGTGAGGAAAATGATAAATAATTATAGGGGTGGGCACTTTATTCCGCTATACCGTTCCATATCGATTTCATATCGTTCCGTGTCAAGTTTCATACCGAAAAATGATACCGATCCCTATACCATACCGAAACCATACCGTACCGATCTTAAATGGTATGGAAACAGTTTCACTCTTTCAATACTGACCAATACTATATCATACCGAACATTAATTAAATTTAAATTTAAATATTTTAATTAACATTTCTATAAAAAACTAATTAAAAATATAGTATAACTTAGTATATACTACAATTTAATTTAATAATTTATATCATATTATATCATAATATTATATTATATCTTAAAGTATTTAAATCATAAACCTTAATAGTAAACACTATACCCTATATTCTAATTGGCTAATATTATAATTCATAGTAATATAGTAATGGTATATTCTATATATTATATAGTATACTATAATTCATAGTTAATTTATATCATATCCTAATATTATGATATGATATAATATTAGAATATGGTATATAGTTATATATTATATCACATACCCTATACCTTAAGGCTTAAGGCTTAAGAAATTAAAATATAGTATAATAAGGATATGTAATAATATGTAAAGGGAAAGTAAACTTGGAGGGTTCAAGGCTGCAATGAAGCTGCAATTTGCTATTAAATTGGATTGTTTTTGCTGTAAGAATATGTTTAATTTTGTTTTGCTATAGCTTGCTTGCAAATAGTATTGACTATATGTAATAAGCCATAAGGCTTAAGATCTCTTTTTAAAAAATCTAGACTTTCTATTTGTTAGGTACTTATGTTTTAGACTTTTGGATAAAAAAAAAGGTAGTTAAATGTTGTCTTTATTGAAAAAAATATGTTGTTGAATGTTTGGGCAAAAAAAAAAGAAAAAAATTTTAAAAGGTTGACATACCGAATCCGCAGAACACTGGTATGGTATGGTATGGTATCATTTTTGAAAATGTCCATATCATACCATACCATACCAGTTAAAAGTTTATGGTATGGGATAGGTATGAGGTTCATACCGTACCATGTCATACCATGCCCACCCCTAAATAATTATATAAATAAATAATAATTTTACTAGTTCTTGACTCTTGTAGAAGATATCCATCATATTCGCTATATCCCACAATCGGTTAAACAGGTGGTGATGGGCAGTGGAGGAGAAAACCCAAACCCGAGCCGTCAACTATTGGGTGGATCGAGTGGATACTAAACGAGTGGCAATTTAGGAGGAGAATCGGGGCGGGAGGGTTGATGCCCACCCTTAGTAACTGTAAATCCTAAAGACTAATGTTCTTTGCTTATGATGTTTTACCTCAAGTGTAATGTTGTCAAGTTTTAGTATGAAATCAGAAGTAATGCTTGACTCTTGTAGAAGATATCCATCATATTTGTTATATCCCACAATCGGTTAAACAGGTGGTGATGGGCGGTGGAGGAGGAAACCTAAACCCGAGCCGTCAACTATTGGGTGGATCGAGTGGATACTAAACGGGTGGCAATTTAGGAGGAGAGTCAGGGCGGGCGGCTTGATGCCCACCCCTAGTAACCGTAAATCCTAAAGGCTAATGTTCTTTGCTTATGATGTTTTACCTCAAGTGTAACGTTGTCAAGTTTTAGTATGAAATTAGAAGTAATGCAGTTGTCCAACTCAAAGAATTGAATTGGGATTTCAACACTGTATGGTCCACCAATCCTACAAACTAAGGTTATTCCAAAAGTAGTGCAACATCTAAGCTAAAGAACTAGCCAACCCAGCCAAAAAAAAAAAACACACAAAGTATTAATGATGGTTTTTTGGGTATCCGATTTTAATGGTCTACCTTTGATTGCTTGGAAGTTCTTGGACCTGAACACCGTTCTCTTCAATGGTTTCCCTTCTACACATTGGCAACCCAAACAATCTAGATATACTTTTATAAGTAATGTGTGTTTTCCTACCACCAAATAGAAAATACTTATGTTTTGGTTTGTTCTATGCTTATATATATGATCAACCTTGAAGTGGCTGGTACAAACACCCTTACACTTGAACACATTGAAGAGCCTCCAAAATAGTGTTTTCTGCATCACTGAGTCATGATTTTCATGCAGATGTTGATTAATGTTAGCAAACAAAGTTACAAAATGAAGCATGGCTGATCTAGATGTCAAAGGAGAGCTAATTTGTACTCCATTCATTTCTACAATGCAATTAAAAATATAAAAATACAAGTGAAAATTGTACCAACAAGGAAATTTAAAATATGAAAATCAAATTACAACACATAGCAATCGAGCAAAGTAAATACATTGTTCTTGACTGATACCAACAACAACTTTTATGGCTTTCTCCATCTCAGTTTTGTATTCCCTTAAACATGACTAGTCAAAGTTCCTATTTACAAAATTTAACCTGTCCAATTTCTTCCCTCTTTGACCTTTGTCCAAAATGGAACCAGCCATCATCATGGTTGTATTGTTGTAATAGAAAATATGTAATCCTATCATTTGGAATGATATACTCCTTTTCCACACGCCCTTCACGAAACTCATCATAAATTTTTCCAAATGGGGTGGCCCTCATCAAAACATCACGATCCGTCTTCCAAAAACTCTTAATCTCTTCGAACAAGAGAAAGAAATGATTTTTCCACCACCTATATGAAGGAAAGCATGGTTTTCGAAACATTTTTTATTAGTGCGGAATAAGTATAACAATTATACAGCTAAAACCTTAAGGCCTTGTTTGTTTGGCAATAATCTTGTTCCGTAATAGTAATTTTTTTCTTAATCAGTAAATGCAGTGTTTGGTTACACTAAACCTTGTAATGGAAACGGAAAAAAAATTAAATTAATGGTAATCAGACTCCTAAAGAAAAGGTGTAATAGCAATACCAGCAAGGGGGTGGTGAAATTAATATTTTAGGGCTTTTCTCTCTTTCTCCTACTCAAGGCCGGACACTTTGGAGGAGCAAAGCTAGCACGTAATTGCTTCTTCATGTTGTCTTCTTCATCTCAACATCTACTTGGTGAAGATCTTTTAGAGGTCACATCCTTTTGTGGCTAGTTTTGTGGTTAAAGCTCAATCCATCATCAAGGAGATATCAAGTTCAAGGTGGAGGAGATCACAAGGGAGGAGTGTAACGACCCGTACCTTTTAAGTACACTATAATAGGGTCCAGCGTTGACTGTTGGATGTAGCATGATTTTAGTTTTGACCTTGGGTCCGTTAGGAAGGTCTTGAGCTCACGAGTTCATTGACGTGCGGCATGGGTTATTTAGAGCTCCGGTTAGAAAGTTAGGAACGTGTTAAGGGACTCAAAAGTTGACTTTTTAAATTGCTCAGATTTTAGAGTTGACTTTGACATGGTTGCGTAGAGCTCGACTCCACGAGTTCGTAGACACGTAGCATGCGTCATTTGAAGTTACGGTTTGAGAAAAATAGAGGTTCAAAGTGAGGGGTAAACTTGTAATTTCGTTAAAATAGGTTTAAAATTCCAGAAATTTCTGGAATCTCCTTTTCCCCCTTTTATTTCTCTCTCCTCTCCCCCTCTCTCCTGCACACTCACTCTTTTCTCTCTCTCCTCCTCTCTTCAAGGCCAAACTTTGAATGGCCATAATTTCTTCGTTTGATGTCCGATTCTGGCGATCTTGGTATCGTTGGAAAGCTATCGACGATGCCTTTCCACTGATAGCCTCAGATCATCATTCCGATCAGCCGTGAAGACGCAGCAGCCCAGTTACAGTCGCGCCACCGCCGTCGTTCTTCGTCGATTCCGGCCGTTTTCGGCCCTGTTTGGGTCGAATTTTTAGTGGGTTTTACTCCTCTCTTCGTGTGCTTCATTTCCCCCTAAGGTATTGTCCTCTAAATTTGAGTGTTTTCGTTTATCAATTTTTGGAGTTTACCCTACCATATAATCACAAAAAAAAAAAAAAGTATGAGTATTTTCGTTCATCAATTTTTGGAGTTTACACACCCATTTCGGGCTCTCTTGGAAAACTAAGATTGGGGGGTGTTTTGAGTTATTTTTGGACATTAATCACTCTTAGAAACTTCCAATTGAGGATTAGAACAAGAAATTTTAAGGGATTTGAAGAAATTGGAAAGTTGGGGAAATTGGGGTTATGCCTATTTCAGGTTTGGTTTAGATTTTCAAAATTAACACAAATAGTGAGGTGTTTTGAGTAATTTCTATCATTAGGAACCTTTAATCAAAGATTACAATGAGAAATTTGGGAAACTTCGAAGAAACTTTTAAGTTAGATAGTTGAGGCTTAGGTCTATTTTGAGATTTCCAGAAATATAAAGTGTTTATAGCGATTTAATGGCAAATGGGGAATGATTTTCATTCTTAGGAATAATTTATCAGTGTTTAGAATGGTTAGTTTGAAGAAAATCGGAGAAATGGTGAGTTTGGGGTGAAATTGGGCACTTATGGGTTGTCGAAACGACACCCGGACGATCTTTGGTCAAGTTAGGTAGAATGGAGGTTAATTGGGAAAATTTACAGGATAAAAATAAGCTAGTGGCATCGAGTTTTGAGTCGAGACGGAAAATAAGTTGGGCTATAGTTAAATATAGATTTGTGGAGCGTAAAGCCTAGAACGTGCACTTGTGTTTTTACGATCGTAAATTGATTAGTATTCTAACGTTTTGTTGTTCTCGTGTTAGGCGACACTTCCGAGACCCGAGACGACCCAGTCGGAGACCAAAGCTAGGCTATCTCTGTGAGTGGACTTCGTTTCCTAAACTTTGTTATGAATTGTTTATGGATTTTATGATTTAATTCATATTTTTAGTTTGAGTTTATTTGAGCTCTGATTTATTTAAATTAGAAGTATTATTTGGTTCGCAAGTTTAGTTTACAGATTTCTTATAGAAGTTTAACTTGGACGTTGGGTTGAAATTTGTTATACGGGATTTCATGCTTTGGCGAGACAAAAAGGAATTCAAAATGTTTTTCATGTTTGAGTTTGAGAAAATACTGGATGTCAATGGGTTTTGTGCTAAGGATTTACTAGTCGTGGTTTTTAAGAAACGTTAAGTATTTTATATCTTGGGAAAAGAAGTTCTGAAGAAAAGGATTTTCAAACCACCCTTCGCAGTACTCTTCAGATTATCAAATTATATAGGTCTTTGGGACCCATCACGGCACACACATAGGCTTTGGGCCGTGTGTCGGGATGCTTTGCCCCTTGGGGGTGGCCCTGCGTGCACGTATGACAGGTATGTTGGCCCTGCAAGTGTATGACAGACTTTGGCTCTGCACGTGTACGACAGGATTATTAGCCCTGCATGCGTATGGCAGGTTGTGAGCCCTGCGCATGTACGGCAGGCTATTGGCCCTGCATGCGTACGGCAGGTCATGGGCCCTGCGCATGTACGGCAGGTTCAGTGGGTAATTGTTTGGGTGAATGTTTATTATTATATCAATTTTATAAGAATGTTTCAAAGGATATAAACTTCAGTTTTGGTTTGATGCTTGTCAGCTTAAATTGTTTTATTTATTTTCCCAGAAAATCTCAAAGTGGATTTTAAAGATATTGATTTATATAGAGTCACCAGTGGATTTTTATGAAATATTTTAAAACTGAGGGATTTCAAAGAAAGTTTGGGAAAATTTAAGGAAACTTGAAAAATAAAGATTTATTATTGCTTATTTTGAATTACGTCCACTCACTCAGTTTATCTCACTAGTTTTACCTTTGTTTGTTGTTTTAAATTTTCCCCCAGGTTGTAGCGGTGGAACGGTCGAGCCAAAGACGTCGAGGCAATCTAGTTAGCTGGTGTAGTTATAGGTGTTTAGTTATCTTGTAAATTTTATTTCATTAGTGAAATTTGTAGTACTGCTCTGAAAATTTAGTTGAAAACTTAAATATTTGGTTTTGAAATTTTGGGTCGGAGACCCTTTGGTTGCGGTAGAGGAGCTGTGATGCTTAGAAGTGCTTTTGCAGGTCTTCGTGGAGAAAGGGTTAGTCCAATTTCAGGGGAGGTTTTGCTGAATTTTCGGTAGAATTTTTCCTTGATATTGGATTCCCGCAGGATCACTCCGAGTTCCAGGGTGGAATTCGGGGAGGG
Source organism: Purshia tridentata (assembly GCA_003254885.1). NCBI lineage: Eukaryota > Viridiplantae > Streptophyta > Magnoliopsida > Rosales > Rosaceae > Purshia > Purshia tridentata. The sequence continues at coordinate 6,380 of QANT01001026.1, forward strand.
TACTGTCAGAGGCCGAGCTGGGTTTTGGGTGGGTTTCAGCAATAGGGAGCGACGGCAAGCTGGATTGCGTTTGGAGGTGGAAGATCAAGAGAGATGAGATGAGGATGAAGAGAAAGGTGTTTGGGGAGGGAGGACAAAGAAGAGAAAGGTGGCTTTAGATCGGGAAGAGAAGGTCTGCAACTATAGTACTATAGGGTGAAAAAGAAATGTGAGAAAGTAGAAGAATGGGGAAGAGAGAGGCACAGGTTACTAACAACCAAAAAGAAAAGAAAGTCAAAGTGGAAAAGAAAGGAGAAAAAACAGAAAGGCTTGGAGGAAAAAAGAAGGAAAAAAATAATAAAAAAAGGGTTTAGCCTTTTTAAGGTTAATTGAGGTTAAGCCTTTGGGCAATTGGAAATATAAAAACAAAAAATGACTTAGGATTTGGTTTGGGGTTTGGTTTAGCGAGTTTTATGTAGTATTATTTTTAAATCCTAAATTCTAATACATTTTTATATATAAAAAATTAAAAATACCCTAAAAGACTTAAATCTTAATATCTTATAACTTATATTATATCATATCTAAAAAAATATAGAATATAGATTATATAGTATATAAGGACCATAGGATTTAGTGTATAGATTATATAGTTTATGATTTATTATTGAAGTATATTTTGTAAAGGTATTATAATTATAATTTATTAATTAGGGTAGTATTTTATTAATAGAATTTGCCTCCAGCGCACACTATATACACTTAATATCACATGAAACCTATAATATAGTTGAGTTCCTTCAATTTTTTTTTATAAATATAGTAGATAATATGTTAAATAAGTATATTGTAAAGTTTCATTTAAAATTTTCATCGTTTGATAGCAATTTCCGTTGTTTTTGTTTAAACTCTAGCAAAATCGAAATTTGATCAAAATTTCCAGCGAAATCGAAATTACATTCCTTAAGTGCAAAATATAGTTTTTTTCATTCAAAAAATTAAGTTGATGGGTGGAAGAAGAAGACACGGGATTGGGATTCGTTAATTAATTTGTTTTTCTAATTTTTTATTTGTGTAAAATATAGTCTCCTAATTTAAAATTCTTTAACCACCAAATTTTTTTCCTAACCCCTTCACCCATTTAGAAACTCTCTGAAAACTCTTAGAAACTTGTAATACTTTTTTTATCCTTCCGTCGCGCTTTGATGTGGGATGACGCGACGCATTCGCTCATGTCGACTAACGCGCTGACGCGACGCATTCGCTAATGTCAACTAACGCGCGTTTAGTGTAACTGTGTAGTTGTATTTCGAAAATACAACACTTACTTGGCTCGTTCAAGTGCCAACTCCGCTTCAAACCCATGCCAGAAATAATGCTAGTTTAATCTGCTGAGAAATTGGAACAAGAAATAGTTTAAACAAAAAAGATTCATGAATTTCTTTTTGAAATTAAACAAACTTGGAATCGAACAAAAGATGAAGAGGAACAAACCTAGTTGTGGCTTACATGTTGTTTCTCAATTAACCAAACAATACTCACCGGCCAAATTGGAGAAAGAAAGTGAGACAAAAAGAATTGAACTTTGGAGTAATGGGAGAAATCAAATAAAGGAAGCGAAAGTGGTGGTAAGAGAGCCTACCTTGGTTTCCAATTTGAAGCCCTGAAAATATTAGTGCACCCAGGCGTAGGAAAGCGGTGAGGTTTGGGAAAGGGGGAGAGGTAGACAACAGAAAAGAGAACCTGTTGGATAAGCAAAGTGAGATAGAGAAAGCGAGAGAGAGAGAGAGAGAGAGAGAGAGAGAGAGAGAGAGAGAAAATTCATATATCATAGTTTTGGGCAGTTGGGATTTTGGAGAACATGTTCATCTGCTTCTCAGTCTCTTAGAAGAGAGAGACGTGGTCTCAAAAAAAATTTAAAAAAACAAGGAGACCGCTTCGCAATTCAAGTTAGTGGGATTTTTTAAATTTTTTAAATTTAATTTTAAGGGTTGTATTTTACTCTTTTGCCCTAAAAAAATTTCACAATTTCTTTTTTAAAGTTAGGTTATTTTGAGCAAAATGAAAATTGGTGAAGCCTTGTAACACCAAAAGGTCTCCTAACTCAAAAAAATTTATAAAAACAAAGAGAACGCTCCACAATTTAAGTTAGTGGGATTTTTTTAATTTTTTAAATTTAATTTTAAGGGTTGTATTTTACTTTTTTGCCCTAACAAAATTTCACAATTCCTTTTTTAAAGTCAGGTTATTTTGGGCAAACTAAAAATTGGTGAAGCCCTGTAACACCTAAAGGTCTCCTGGCTTTATAATAGTAAAGATTATACCTTATAAATATAAACATATATATCTTATACGTTGGATTAGTTACATCACATGCCAGTATATATCAGTTATATTCAATAAGATGCAACACGCATAACTATAGAAGGATGAGGTTTAATATTAAGAAAAATAAGATTATTTCGGACCTCCCACAGTTGCCCGCATAGAAAGAAAATCTTACACGGGTGAATATCCAATTTCGATTTTGGGTCCTTTAATTAGAAGCCCAAAATGAGATAGAAAATTAAGCCAAACCCTAGCCAGTCAAAAACTTTAGTAGAAACCCAAACTGTCCACCGAGTGCTCTGTGAAGCGTCATTTGCAAGCAAAAACCCTGCATCTAAAAGCAAAAAGGATGCATCTCCAAGCACAAAATATGCATATGTAAGCAAAAAATTATGATGCATCCACAAGCAAAAAATGCATCTACAAGAAAAAAAGATGCATCCGCAAGCAAAAGGATGCATTTGCAAGCTATTGAGCGCTTGGTAGGGCATAAATTCCATTCCCTGTGCATGTACATGCATATATTGGGTTTATACTTAGTTTTGATTTGGTTGGTTTCCGGTTAAAATCTTTCAAATACTGGGTTTATGAGTAATTTATTATTAGATTTATGATTGTTCCAATGACCAGAAGATGCCAACCAGTCCAAAAAAGAAACCCCTTACCACTAAAGCTAAGTGGTTGATTTAACTTAAAAAATACCAAGTAAAAGAGGGCCCAAACTAATTTATCTTATTGACCAAGAAAAAAAAATCATAATTAGTTGGTTTCTTTATTTAAAGGGAATTACTTGTGTACTGAGATTTAATGTAATGACCCGTACCTTTTAGGTAAATTCTAATACGGCCCAAAGTTGACTTTTGGTTCTAGTAAGATTTTAATGTTGACCTTGGGTCCGTTAAGAAGGCCTCGAGCTCACGGGTTCATCGACACGCGGCATCGGTCGTTTAGATCCACGGTTAGAAAGTTAGGAACGTGTTAAGGGATCCAAAAGTTGACTTTTTAAATTACCCAAATTTTAGAGTTGACTTTGACATGGTTACGTAGAGCTCGACTTCACGAGTTCGTAGGCACGTAGCATGCGTCATTTGGAGCTACGGTTTGAGAAATACGGAGGTTCAAAGTGAGGGGCAAACTTGTAATTATGATGAAATGGCATTTAAAAATTCCAGAAATTTCTGGAATCTCCCCCACCCTTTATTTCTCTTTCCTCTCCCCTCCCCACGCGCAAATAGCCCCCAGCCCAGCCCGTTCTCCTCTTCTCCACTCACTTGCGTGACGCCCAGCCCCTTTTCCGGCCACCCTGACCCACCAGCGTCGCCCCCCAGCCACTAGCCAGCAACCCAGCCTCTCCTCTCGTCGCCCCCAGCTTTCTCTCTTCCCTTTTTCGCAATCTCTCTCCCTCTGCGCGCGCGACGTGCTCGACCTGTGTGACAGCGCAGCACACCTCCGGCCGGCCCAGCCCCCCCTCGGCGACTCCCCAGCTGTCGACCAGCCACCCCAGTCCTTTCCCCCTCACCGGCCATCACTCCCACGCGCAGCAAGAGCTCGGAAAGCCTAGCCTTGTCTCGAGCTTCCTCCGCCGATTCCGGCTGTTTCCAGCCACGATTGGCCTAGGTTCTTGGTGAGTCTTCTTCCTCCTTCCATGGGCTTTCATTCCCCTCTTATTTGGTTGTTCAATTTCTAGTAATTGAGGAAGATTGAATTTGGGAGTTTGAGGCCATTTTCGGGTTTAGCATGGGTGTTTAAAATTAACACAAATTGTTAAGTGTTTTGGGCAATTTCCGTAATTAGGAACCTTTAATCGAAAATTGGAACGAAAAATTTAGGGAAATTTCGGAGAAAAATGGAAGTTGGATAGTTGAGGCTTAGGTCTATTTCGGGATTTCTAGAAATCTAAGGTGTTCATGGTGATTTAATTGAAATTGGGCGTGATTTTCACCTTTAGGAATGATCTATTGAGGTTTAGAATAGTTAGTTTGAAAGAAATAGGAGAAATGGTGAGTTTGGGGTGAAATTGGGCACTTATGGGTTGTCGAAACGACACCCGGACGACCCTCGGTCAAGTTAGGTAGAATGGAGGTTAATTGGGGGAAATTTACCAGATAAAAATAAGTTAGTTGCATCGGGTAGGCCTCACCATTTGGCCCAAAGCCCGAAGCCCGCCCGACCCATTGAGCCCGAAGCCCAAAAAAGCCCAAAAAAGGGCCGGCCCGGCCCGGCCCGAAATTTCTTTGGGCGGGCTTTGGGCCATAATTTTCAAGCTCGCGGCCCACCCGAAGCCCGGCCCATTCAGCCCAAATTAGGCCCGGCCTGAAAAGCCCAAACTAATTGTATATTTATTTTATATAATAATAGGACCAAATTATTTCATGACAATATGACCAAAAAAAAAAATACCAATATGGAATATGGTTAATTATTAACTATTAACTATGGCCAAAAAACTCCAAATTTCCTATATATGTTACCATATATGTTACATATAAGTATATAACTTATAACTATAGCATATATATATATGATATTATATGACATATAACTTATAGGTATATAATTATAACTTATATAGTTAACTTATATATATATAAATCCCAAAATCCAAATTGCGTATATATAAGTATATTAGACTATTAGTGTATTACATTATTAGTATTAGCATTAGGGTATTAGTTTAGCTCTTATAGTCTTATTAATATATATACTATAAGTTAACTTATAATTTTATAGCTAGGTTAAAGCCTTAAATTTATATTTGCTATAAGTTTATAAGGTTTAAAAAATAAAACCTTAAATTAATTACTATAATATATAACTTATTAGGTTAATTTGATTAAATTTGAGGGTAGTTTGAGTGTAGGGTTTAGGGTTTAGGGTTTAGGTTTTGAAACCCCAATCTGCCACTTAACAGCCCAAATCCCAATCTACCAGCCCAAACCCCAACCCAATCTGCCAAGCTCAGCCACTAAATACACAATCACATGTGTTAGTTTCAAGTTTTGTATTGGCAATTTCCTTGACAAAACAGCTTGTAATTATTTTAGATTTGAATCTCACACAAGCTCTAGACTAAGTTAGGAACATTTGAGTGTGCAATGAAGTCTGCATAGCTGGTCCTACATCCCTCATGCCTAAGGTAATACCCATATCATGCATTTCACGTAACATCAGTTTTTCACAGAGTAGTGCATGTTTTGACCAGTCTATGACATATCATACACTACACTTTTCTGGCACGGGAACTGCACATAATATCTTGTGAATATTAAGTGATCCCACGTGAGAGTCTTTTATGTGGGTCACTCTCCTAAATGGGTATTTGCACGTGTTTAAGTTTCTGACTTCTTTTGATTGGGTCTTTACTCTTCTCTTTCATTCTCCAGCCCACATCAGTTTTTAATGGGTTTTCATTTTGCACTATTCATCATCTTCCCCAAATCCTTTTTTTTGAAAATGGAAACTTTCCCAAAACAACTCAGCCCCTCTCCCACACGAATCTTCAAATTCCCTTTGGCATATTCGGCTATGAGCTGTCCTGAAAGTTTGTTAGGACTTGAGCCTATTATTGGCTGCCATGTGGAACGGTGTGGGTGTGCGTGTGTGGCTGCTGCTACAAGGTACGGGCAGCCCTTCATTCCTTTCGTCTCTCACATTTTTGGTATGTTTTGAGCAGCCCTTGAGCTGAGTTTTTGGTGAGACCAAATGAGTATTTTATTTTTCAAGAGTTGAAAGTTTTTCTTTGAAAATTTTCTTGTGTTCATCTCTTGATTTATTTTATCTAAAAACTAAATGGGTTTTGTGTATGGGTTTCAGATTTCTTCAAAAGCATAAACACATCACTCTAGTTTTTAGATATGGGTTTATATTGGCTTCTTCAAATTTTGTTTGGTTGAAGGAGTTGATCTTGCTAACCCAAAATATTGCATATCACTTTCATATCTTGAAGATCCACAAGCAAGCTGCAAATGGGGTGCTACGTGTTGATGAGCTAGAGGATAGAGCTGCCAACAACGTAAATGACTCTTGGCTTGTTGGTTGATGGTTGCACAAAGTGGGTATGCTAGCTGCTACTTAGCTTTAGAGTAAGTAAATGAGCTTATGTGCTGATATAGACTTTGTATTGAACCTCAACATATTGGATTGCCTGGTCAGCGAATAAGACCCCCAGTTTTTTAACCCTTTGAGGTTTTTCTGGGTGAACAACTTGTGTGTTTCCTCCTTGTGATTGCTGGGTTTATTTGCCATTTGTATAACTTGGGTTTAACTCTTTGTCATATGCTATCAGACCTGGTTTTATGGTTGATAATATTACAACTGATGAACTGAATCTAATCTAGCATCACACACCTCACTCTAGTTGTGGCTAGCACTGGGATGCCTATTTTGATGGATCCTTTAGTGCCTAGGTTGTCACTCCTCACATGATTATTTGAAATGCTTGCTGGTTGTGTTTCTTGGGCTGTGCATCTGTCGTACAGACTTGAGTGTGTTTGATTGGTTCAGTCTTGTCAAATAGTTTTAAAATTGGGTCCGATCAGTGATCGTTGTTTTACTTAGGTGCTTTAGGGTGTTAAAGCACTTTATACCAAACTACAACATGACACATGGCAAAATATTATTGGTGGATGGATTTGGTGTGAAGAAGCCTCACCACACTGAATCAAAACCCACACCTCTCTAACCCTAATGGTTATCAGCCTCTGTTTCATTTCATCTCTTCATCACTTCATCTTCAGCACCGTTTCTCTCTGTCTCTCACAAACCCTAAATCTCCATCTTCGCTGCACCTGTAACCTGCATCACCTTCACTTTCAGAATAGAACCCTAAACTAAAACCCCCACCTTCATCTCTTCAGTTCATCACAAATCTCTTCGGCACCGTTTCTCTTTTTCTCTCTCTCAAACCCTAGATCTCCATCGCTGCACCTGCAAGCCTACATCACCTTCACTTGCAGTTGCAGAACAGGTCAACCGATCATCACCTTCACCTTCATTTCATCTCTTCAGTTCATCACTCATCACTTCAGCGCCGTTTCTCTCTCTTTCTCTCTCTCAAACCCTAAATCTTCATCGTTGCAAGCCTCAATCTCTCATCTCTAGATCTCTCTCAAACTCTCAATCTCTCAAATATTCACTCTCTATCATCTCTCAAACTGTCGAACTCTCGATCTCTCGATCTCTCTCAAACTCTCGATCTCTCAAATATTCACTCTATGTCATCTCTCAAATTGTTGAACTCTCGATCTCTCGATCTCTCTCAGTTCTGAACGATCTCTGAAACATTGAAGCTCTCAAATCGCAAAAATTACTCAAAGACTCACTCTCTCTCATCTCTCGAGCTTTCAAATTCTTGATCTCTCTCAGCTTTCAACGATCTCAGCTTTGAACTCAAAGACTCACACTTTCAGCTTTCAATCTCTCAAACTCTCAATCTCTCTCAGCTCTTAATCTCTGAAATAGTGAAACTCTCAAATCTCTCTCAGCTCTTAATCTCTGAAATAGTGAAACTCTCAAATCTCTCTCACTCTCAAAGACTCACTTTCTCAGCTCTCAATCTCTCAAACTCTCGATTTCTGGGTTCTAAGACTCAAACCTAGAAATCTTTAAAACCCACAACTCTCCACCCTCCGCACTCCGCACTCCACACTCCACACTCCAGCAAATCCACCTTCATAGGTTGCACCAGCGACTTCACCGCAAGCTCTTTTGCAACCTGGGTTACTGGCATCTACACAACCCACCACAAGTCTGTAAGTCTGTAAGCCCCTACCCCATGTCTCCCTTTGTTTTTTTTTTTTAAACGTGTGTTTTTAGCGACACTAACAATGTCTTTTCTGTTGTTTGTTAGGGTTGCAAAACATAGCTTGTTGTGATGCTGTCCTGTGTGGCTATGCTGGTGCTTGCTGTGGTGCTGGTACTGTTAGTGAGTGGTTTCTGGTTTGTGTGGTTGCTTGGTTTCTAATTTGTGTGGTTGCTGAGTTTTTGAATTGTGTGGTTGCTGAGTTTTTGAATTATGTGGTTGCTGAGTTTCTGAATTATGTGGTTGCTGAGTTTCTGAATTATGTGGTTGCGGAGTTTCTGATTTGTGTGGTTGTTGGGTTTTTGATTTGTGTGGTTGCTGAGTTTTTGTGTTAACCAATTTTTGAATTTTGAGTTTTTGAGTTTCTATTTGATGTCTCAGCTTAGTAGTAGTAGTCAACCCGAGCCTAGTATGGCAGAAATCCCTGAATCCATTGGTTCCCCCCCAACCACACCTCACTCCAGACCCCCACCTGTTCCTAAACCCCCAATTCCAAGTGTCCCTGAAATTGAAAGTGAATCCTCAGTTGTCCCTGCTCAACCCCCAGTTGTCCCTATTATTGACCTTAGTTCTAAAACTAAATCTGGTAGAAGTGAAGTATGGACCTAGTTTGAAAAAATAATTGAAATTGAAAATGGTGAGTCTGTTGTAAAAGCTAAATGCACTTTTTGTAAGAAGCATTTAACTGGTGGTTCTAGTGGTTCTGGTGGTGGTACTACTCATTTAACTCGTCATTATAAGAAGCATTTTGAATTTCAAAAAGCTAATATGGGCAACCAAATGATTTTTCAATCTGGTTCTGGTGGTAATATGTCACTTTTTGTTTATGATGAGGAAAATGCTCGAAAAGAAGTTGTTGATTTTATAATTAGGGCAGAATTACCATTTATTTTTGTGGAAAAACATGATTTTAAAGGAATGATTCAAAGAGGCTTTACTCCACAATAAAAAGGCATTTCTGCCACAACTTGTAAAAGGAATGTTATGAAACTGTTTGTTGAAGGGAAATATCAGTTGTTGTCTTATTTTGAAAAATATGAAGGCTGAATTTGTTTGACTTCTGATGTTTGGTCTTCTAGACAGAAACTTGGTTTTATGTCTTTAACTGCTCACTTCATTGATTCTGACTGGAACTTAAATAAGAGGATTATTTGTTTTAAAATGATTGAGTATCCACATAGTGGAGAGTCACTTTCAAGTCATATAAGTGAGGAACTCAACTCTTGGCATATCCACAATAAAATATTTTCAATTACACTAGACAATGCTTCAAATAATGATGTAATTGCTGAGTTGCTGCCTTTATTTCTTATGGTTGATGATGTGCCTAAACAAATATTTCATGTGCGTTTCTGTGCTCATGTTATGAACTTGATTGTGCAAGATGGTTTGACTATTTTGGGTCCTTTTGTTGAGAAAATTGTTGCAATTGTCCGTAGTTTGAATTCTTCTAATAAGAGACATGAACTTTGGAAAAAATGTTGTGTTGATGTTCGTTTGGATAAGAGAAACATAGATAATGATGTTCCTCATAGATGGAATTCCACATATGAACTGTTAGAAGTAACAATTAAATATAAGGCTGTCTTGCATAGATATGTTCAAGCATTGCATCAATCTTTTAGAAATACAAGTTTGCATATTCCAACTGAACATGATTGGCTTGTTGCTCAGTTTGTATGTAGTTTCTTAAAGATTTTTGATTCTTCGACCAAAATTTTATCTGGTGTGTATTATCCTACTTCTAGTCGTGTGCTAACATGTTTAGTTGATATCTTATGTGCATTTCAATCATATTCTCATATTGATTTATTTAAAACTACTGTGGCTGCAATGAAGACTAAATTTGCTAAATATTGGGAAAATTTCCCTAAAGTGTTTTGTTTTGCAACTGTTATGGATCCTAGGTTCAAACTTTGGGCAATTGGTACATGGTTAAAACTTATTGGTTGTAGCCAAGATGAAATTATGGTTAAGGTTGATGGCATTAAGTCTTCTTTGTTTCAATTGTATGAATATTACAAGTCACATGCGCCTGCTCACATGTCTATTCTGAAATCACCCATAATTCTAGTAGTTCTGAACTAGTTTCTCTTCCTGCATTTCAAAATAGTGCTATGAGAGCCTTGAAAATGGCTAAGGTTGTTCAGTCCTCTTTAAGTTCTACTTCTGATTTGCAATATTATCTTGATGCACCGGTTTTAGATGATGTTGATGAGTCTACATTTTCTGTTTTGGGATGGTGGAAGTCACATGATACACAGTATTCTGTACTTTCCATCATGGCTCGTGATTTACTAACTGTTCCAGCTACAAGTGTAGCATCTAAAGCTGCTTTTAGTGCAGGTGGTAGAGTGGTGAGTGAGAAGAGGGCTAGCTTGAGTCCAAACACCATAGAAGCACTAATCTGTGTCAAAGATTGGCGCTTAGCTGAAGCAAGAATGCAAGACGTTGCTCAAAATGAAGACCGTGCAGAGGAATTAATGAACATCAAGCTATCAAGACCCGAGTTCCTTGTTGAAGAGAGCCATTCCCCTGCTGCATCATCAACTTAGGTCTAGGCTGCATATTTTTTAAGTTTCTAACTTGCTGACTTTATAATTTGTAAACTCCATAAGGAGTTGAGGACTTCATATTACTTAGTTTTAAATTTGTGGACTGCTTTGTGGACTGCCTAGAATTGTAAATTGTATTATTGGCATTAATTCAATAAAATATTAGGTTTTTGAGGGTTGTGTATGTGCCAACCTAGTTGGGATGTACATGTGAAATGCAAATGGTAGATAGGTGTGTAGGTGCCAACCTAGTTAGGATGTACACATTCTATAGTGATGCATTTCCCCCTCTTGTTGTTTATTATCAATTTGAGCCTTCTATACCTACAATAAAATCTGAATTTTGATTTTTAAACATTAAATTGTCATCTATATTCTATTGTACAAAGTTAAAACTTAGAACCAAAAAAAGCCTGGCCTGGCCCACTGTTGACCTGCAACAATTGAACAAGAAGGCTCATTTTGGGCAGCCCAATCGGGCCTACCCGGCCCGGCCCAATTTTGGCCTATTGGCCCGAGGCCCACGGGTGGGCTGCGAACATGTGCACTAAGGCCCGAGCCCGGCCCGAGCCCGAAAACTCAGGGACGGGCTTGTCCGGCCCGGCCCATTGCCGAGGCCTAGCATCGGGTTTTGAGTCAAGATGGAAAATGAGTTGGGCTATAGTTAGATATAAATTTGTGGAGCGTAAGGCCTAGAACGTGCACTTGTGTTTTTGCGACTTTGAGTTGATTAATATTCTAACGTCTTGTCATTCTCGTGTTAGGCGACACTCCCAAGTCTAGAGACGATCCAGTTGGAGACCAAAGCTAGGCTATCTCTGTGAGTGGACACTTGTTTTTAAATTTCATGATTTAATTCATATTTATATTTTGAGTTTAATTGAGTTTAATTAATTGAAAAATATTAGTTGGTTCTTGAGCATGGTTTGAGGATTAATGCATGGAATAGATTTGATGTGCTTGGAAACGTTTTGATTTCTCAAATAAATGTACGTGGTTTACTCATATCTTGAAATATTAGAGGTTTGGTTATCGAAAAAGAATTTTATAATGATTTCACAGTATTGGAAATGTTATATGTTTTATGGTTAAAAAGAGATTTATGAAAAATGATTTTCAAACCACCCTTTGCAGTACCCTTCAGATTATCAGATTGCATAGGTCTTTGGGACCCATCACGGCACACACATAGGCTTTGGGTCGTGTGCCGGGATGCCTAGCCCTTTGGGGGTGGCCCTGCGTGCACATATGGCAGGTATATTGGCCCTGCATGTGTATGACAGACTCTGGCTCTGTACATGTACGGCAAGATTATTGGCCCTGCATGCATATGGCAGGTTATGAGCCCTGCGCATGTACGGCAGGCTATTGGCCCTGCATGCGTACTGCAGGTTGTGGGCCCTGCGCATGTACGGCAGGTTCCCTGGGTAACTGTTTGGGTGAGCGTTTTTATTATTATATCAGTTTTATAAGAATGTTTCAATGGGTATAAACTTTCAGTTCTGATTTGATGTTTGTCAACTTGAATTGTTTTAGTTATTTTTCCCAGAAAATCTCAAAGTACAATTTATCAGAGTTTTCAAAACGGATTTCAGATGTGGACTTTTTACATAGGGTTTCCAGTGGATTTTTACAAAATGTTTTTAAAACTGAGGGATTTTAAAGAAAAGACGTGAGGTCTTAGTACTCAGCTATTTCTTTAGTTTACTGTAAAAACAGATTTTTATAATTTTAGTCAAATGTTTCTTATCTTTGTCCACTCACTGAGTTATCTCATTAGCTTTATCCTTTGTTGTTATTTAAAATTCCCCCCCCCTCCAGGTTGTAGCGGTGAAGCGGTCGTGCCAAAGACATCGAGGAAATCTAGCGAGTTTGTGAATTTTTGTAGGAGCTTAGCTATCCTTGTAAACCTAGTTTCTTAGTGAAATTTTGTAGCCAGTCCTGATAATCCTTTAAATACTTAATTTATTGGTTTTGAAAATTGGGTCGGAGACCCTTTGGTTGTGGTAGAGGAGCTGTGATGCTTAGAAGTGCTTTTGCAGGTCTTCATGGAGAAAGGGTTAGTCCAATTTCAGGGGAGGTTCTGTTGAATTTTCGGTAGGATTTTCCTTGATATTGGATTCCTGTAGGATCACTCCGAGTTCCAGGGTGGAATTTGGAGAGGATCCTTTCAGTAGCAATGGTGTTTAACGTATGAAGATGCTTGTTTTGATATAGATGAGGAATCTAAGACCCATAGATTTGCATTAGAGGTCTTACTCCCGTGGCTTTGACTAAGGTGAAGCTGGAGTAAGGAAGGTTAGGTACCAGCCTCGTCTTTGTTTTAAGGCGGCCTTCTCGATTTGATTGTTTTTTTTTTGTTTCAACATGACAAGCTATTTAATTTGGAGGAAACCATTTTGGATTTCCTCCTTGAGACTGAGCCGAGTCTTTCAAACCAACCAAAAAGATGGCTCCTGGGAAAATTGAGGTTTCCAGTTCCTTCCATCAGCACCATTTTACTCTTACCAAGTTCACTTTCCAAGGAACCACCTTCTTTCAAAACTGAGTCTTCAATAATCTGGCAGACCACTCTCATTCCCAAGTTTATAATCATTTATTGTAAATTTTGTTGTTTTAGATATTATAATAGAGCAATATTTATGGTGCTTTAGATTGTTGACTTGGTAAGTATGATTAGTAAGTATGATTTGATGTGCTGGTTACATTACTATTGTCTCTTAGCATTTCAGTTCAAGAATTTCTAAATGAATAGCAAAACTAGGAATGATGAATGGGAATCAATTCTACTTAATGCAATTTCTATTTTCATGGTAATGAATTGTTATTTGACTTTGTGTGCATGATATAATTATTGTTTTCATTCCTGCTGTACTAAAAGTTCTATGAATTATTGGGTTTAATTGTTTATTAGTAATAATACCCCTCTGCACATGTGTTTGGTGGTGGCCAGTGTCTGGGATAAAATTATGTTGAATTTGTGTTATTTGAAATTCTTCAGTTGAGTTATTTTGTTGACTTCCTTGGTACCCTTGGGTGGCTGTGAAATTGCAATTGGTTATTTATGTAGCTCTTGAGAATAGAGGAGGAGCTCATTTCAGAGGCAGTCTACGCTTGGTTCATATGTGGAGTAACCATTTCGGTTTAGTTTATTTTTGGCTTTGTAATTTGGCTTATTGTAATTTCATATTAGTGATTGATTTAATATGTAGCTATGTAAGGCTTTCCGCCAATTTTTTTCATAGATTCAAAATTTTAAGTGAGTTTATGGTTGTTACTCTTTGCCAGTAACAACAAGGTGATTGTTACTGTTTCCCAATAATAATAAAGTGATTGTTACTATTTGCCAATAATAATAATGTGATGTTACTGGCCAACAGTAACAATAAGTTTATTGTTACTGTCGGACAGTAACAATAATATGTTTGATAATAATAATGTGATGTTACTGGCCGACAGTAACAATAAGTTGATTGTTACTGTCGGACAGTAACAATAATATGTTTGTTACTACTCGATAGTAACAATTCTTTAGGTATAGAAAAAAAAAATGAGCTTTTATGCTATTTTGGATGTGTTTATACACAATAAAAATGTAAATTTTGTATAAATTGTGTTATTTTAAAGTTTTTTTACAAAGTAAAAATTGTTACTGTTAGACAGTGACAATTCTCAAAATTACTGTAGCTAACGCCGTTACTATAGCAACGGATTTTTTTAAAAAGTGAGCCGCTACAGTAATTCACTGGAGTGCTGAGTTGGATAAACAGTAAATTTTTTGAATTGGGCTTTAAAAAAAATCACCCTTTATTTGTTTAATTTTATTTTAATTCTTACATTTTATAATTATACCCTTATTTATTAGGTTGAATGAAAAATATTTTAGGCAAATCATAATTTAGTGAAGCCTGTAACACCAAATCTCTCTCCTGGCATTATAATAGTAAAAATTTGGAGACAATTATAAAAAATTCCACGATGGGAAGTGCTAGGGTGTCTTAAAAATTGTGCCTCAATGACATGAATTTTTCATGTCAATTAAAGTAGTTAAATTTGTTAAATAAATATCATAATTATTTGCCACATAAATTTTTTAAAAGACTTATCTACCTTTTTTGAAAATCCTACAAAATTAAAATTAAATTACAAAGGGTAAGATTTTTTTTTTAAAAAAATCATCTCCAAATTAGAATTAATGTAGTGAAGTAACGATATATCTTTAAAAACAAAAACACACAACTTCTTCACAGAAAAAAAAGGTTTAACAATTTCATTTGGGGTTCAGAAAACTTTTGCTTCAATGTCTGATAGTAGTGGTTGTGGCAGCCCAATCTTCACAAATTCAAAGGCTAAGCCAGCAGGACCATATATTGCTTTGTGGTTGGGTAAGAGAAAATCATAATCAATTTTCTTGATACACATAAATCATGTTGTTCTTTTGGTTTAGTTTGGTAGTTGTTTGACTGGTTCATTGACTGCTAAGATGATTTTGAATTCGTTATTATATGAGTAGTTTTGTGATTCTCTGATTAAACTTTCAGAAAAATATTTCTCTTAATTTTCCTAGTCTTGCTGCATTCACTAATGAGTTTTGTCCCTATTAAAATATATTGAAGCCCTAAATCTTTTCCTTTGTCCCTATTACAATGCATTAATGTTTTCATTTTCATCATTTTGTTTCTATTTAGTTTTGGTCAACAATGTTACACTTACCACATTTTCATACTATAATTTTATACCATTTTACGTGGAAATTTATATGGCATTTATGTTGACACCAAAAAATAAAAAATAAAAACCCAAAAAAATACCCTATCCAGTACAATAATACCACATAAGATGGTATAAAAAATATAGTATAAAAATATGGTAAGAATAATATTATTGATTTTTGGTAGATAATATATTATGTATGTAGAAAGAAAAAAAAGGAGAGGGCAAAGCCCAAAAAACTGAAGGCCCATAGGCCGTACATTACGAGGCCTGCGACTACGAAAATGAAAACAGCAACCAGAAGCCGAAGTGACTTAATAAACAACTAGGAAGCTTAATTGATTGTGGGACATGACACCACGTACACTTGCTAAAATAATCAAACAAAACATTTATGATTGTAAAGCAATTTCTTTGGAAGGTATTTAATAACTGTCTAGAAACTAATTTGAATTTGTATAAAAAGAAGCTTCTTGGGCAGCCATTGTGCCTTATTTGTGGGAATGCCCCAGAATCTATTGAACATATTTTTTTTCTTTTGTCCCTGGGTTGATTTCATTTGGTTTGACTGTCTTGGATATAAAATTGACAAAGGTCGGATTTCTTTCTTTGATTCTTGGCTCTTGGGGGTTCTAGAGCAATGGGGAAATGATAAAACTTATTTGCTGTCTTGGATTTGCTTTATTATTTGGACCATCTGGAAGTTTAGATGTAGGGCAGTATTTCAAGGATATGTTCTTTATCCTGGCGTGGTAAGCAAAGAGAATAAAAGGGCTGTTTCTGAATGCTTTGAGGTAAAGTTGCAATGTGTGAAGCGAAAAGCCTTGGTTGATAGGTACTGTGATTCTACTACAATTGCTTGGCACCCCCCTGATGGGGATATTGTGAAGATAAATGTGGATGGAGCTTGACATAAGGTTTCAAAAAAGAGGCTGGCATTACTTAAGTTGATGCTTTATCTTTCACTGCTGATTCAGCCTTGGTAGTGGAAGCTAAAGCAATTAAAATGGGATTGGAATGTGCTCAAAGGAAAGGTTTCAATAAATAATTTTGGAATCTAATTCCCAAGAAGTTATTTCAACTCTCAACCACTCTTCTCAACCTACTCACTAGCATATTTGCTTGGCACCCCCCTGATTGAGATATTGTGAAGATAAATGTGGATGGAGCTTGGCAGAAGGTTTCAAAAAAGAGGCTGGCATTACTTAAGGTGATGCTTTATCTTTCACTGTTGATTCAGCCTTGGTAGTGGAAGCTAAAACAATTAAAGTGGGGTTGGAATGTGCTCAAAGGAAAGGTTTTAATAAATAATTTTGGAATCTAATTCCCAAGAAGTTATTTCAAATCTCAACCTACTCACTGACATATTTGCTTGGCACCCCCCTAATTCAGCCTTGGTAATGGAAGCTAAAGCAATTAAAGTGGGGTTAGAATGTGCTCAAAGAAAAGGTTTCAATAAATAATTTTTGGAATCTAATTCCCAAGAATTTATTTCAACTCTCAACCCACTCACTGGAATATTTGCTTGGCACCCCCCTGATTGGGATATTGTGAAGATAAATGTGGATGGAGCTTGGCAGAAGGTTTCCAAAAAGAGGTTGGCATTACTTAAGGTGATGCTTTATCTTTCACTGTTGATTTAGCCTTGGTAGTGGATGCTAAAGCAATTAAAGTGGGGTTGGAATGTGCTCAAAGGAAAGGTTTCAATAAATAATTTTGGAATCTAATTCCCAAGAAGTTATTTCAACTCTCAACCTCCTCACTAGCATATTTTCCCTCTGTACTAGCATATTTGATTGGCACCCCCCTGATGGGGATATTGTGAAGATAAATGTGGATGGAGCTTGGCAGAAGGTTTCAAAAAAGAGGCTGGCATTACTTAAGGTGATGCTTTATCTTTCACTGTTGATTCAGCCTTGGTAGTGGAAGCTAAAGCAATTAAAGTGGGGTTGGAATGTGCTCAAAGGAAAGGTTTCAATAAATAATTTTGGAATCTAATTCCCAAGAAGTTATTTCAACTCTCAACCTCCTCACTGGCATATTTTCCCTCTGTACTAGCATATTTGATTGGCACCCCCCTGATGGGGATATTGTGAAGATAAATGTGGATGGAGCTTGGCAGAAGGTTTCAAAAAAGAGGCTGGCATTACTTAAGGTGATGCTTTATCTTTCACTGTTGATTCAGCCTTGATAGTTCAACCTAAAGCAATTAAAGTGGGGTTGGAATGTGCTCAAAGGAAAGGTTTCAATAAATAATTTTAGAATCTAATTCCCAAGAAGTTATTTCAACTCTCAACCACTCTTCTCAACCTACTCACTGGCATATTTGCTTGGCACCCTCTTGATTGAGATATTGTGAAGATAAATGTGGATGGAGCTTGGCAGAAGGTTTCAAAAAAGAGGCTGGCATTACTTAAGGTGATGCTTTATCTTTCACTGTTGATTCAGCCTTGGTAGTGGAAGCTAAAGCAATTAAAGTGGGGTTGGAATGTGCTCAAAGGAAAGGTTTCAATAAATAATTTTGGAATCTAATTCCCAAGAAGTTATTTCAACTCTCAACCTCCTCACTGACATATTTGCTTGGCACCCCCCTGATTCAGCCTTGGTAGTGGAAGCTAAAGCAATTAAAGTGGGGTTAGAATGTGCTCAAAGAAAAGGTTTCAATAAATAATTTTGGAATCTAATTCCCAAGAAGTTATTTCAACTCTCAACCTACTCACTGGCATATTTGCTTGGCACCCCCCTGATTCAGCCTTGGTAGTGGAAGCTAAAGCAATTAAAGTGGGGTTAGAATGTGCTCAAAGAAAAGGTTTCAATAAATAATTTTGGAATCTAATTCCCAAGAAGTTATTTCAACTCTCAACCCACTCACTGACATATTTGCTTGGCACCCCCCTGATTCAGCCTTGGTAGTGGAAGCTAAAGCAATTAAAGTGGGGTTAGAATGTGCTCAAAGGAAAGGTTTCAATAAATAATTTTGGAATCTAATTCCCAAGAAGTTATTTC
This sequence comes from Purshia tridentata, assembly GCA_003254885.1. Classification (NCBI taxonomy): domain Eukaryota; kingdom Viridiplantae; phylum Streptophyta; class Magnoliopsida; order Rosales; family Rosaceae; genus Purshia; species Purshia tridentata. The sequence goes on from QANT01001026.1 coordinate 24,761, forward strand.
AACTCTCAACCCACTCACTGACATATTTGCTTGGCACCCCCCTGATTTGGATATTGTGAAGATAAATGTGGATGGAGCTTGGCAGAATATTTCAAAAACGAGGCTGGCATTACTTAAGGTGATGCTTTATCTTTCACTGCTGATTCAGCCTTGGTAGTGGAAGATAAAGCAATTAAAGTGGGGTTGGAATGTGCTCAAAGGAAAGGTTTCAATAAATAATTTTGGAATCTAATTCCCAAGAAGTTATTTCAACTCTCAACCTACTCACTGGCATATTTTCCCTCTATACTGGCATATTTGCTTGGCACTCCCCTGATGGGGATATTGTGAAGATAAATGTGGATGGAGCTTGGAAGAAGGTTTCAAAGATGAGGCTGGCATTATTTAAGGTGATGCTTTATCTTTCACTGCTGATTCAGCCTTGATAGTGGAAGCTAAAGCAATTAAGGTAGGGTTGGAATGTGCTCAAAGGAAAGGTTTCAATAAATAATTTTGGAATATAATTCCCAAGAAGTTATTTCAACTCTCAAACACTCTTCTCAACTTACTCACTGGCATATTTGCTTCGCACCCCCCTGATTGGGATATTGTGAAGATAAATGTGGATGGAGCTTGGCAGAAGGTTTCAAAAAAAAAAGCTGGCATTACTTAAGGTGATGCTTTATCTTTCACGGTTGATTCAGCCTTGGTAGTGGAAACTAAAGCAATTAAAGTGGGGTTGGAATGTGCTCAAAGGAAAGATTTCAATAAATAATTTTGGAATCTAATTCCCAAGAAGTTATTTCAACTTTCAACCTACTCACTGGCATATTTTCTCTCTGTACTGGCATATTTGCTTGGCACCCCTCTGATGAGGATATTGTGAAGATAAATGTGGATGGAGCTTGGCAGAAGGTTTCAAAAAAGAGGCTGGAATTACTTAAGGTGATGCTTTATCTTTCACTGCTGATTCAGCCTTGATAGTGGAAGCTAAAGCAATTAAAGTGAGGTTGGAATGTGCTCAAAGGAAAGATTTCAATAAATAATTTTGCAATCTAATTCCCAAGAAGTTACTTCAAAACCCAACCTACTCACAGGCATATTTGCTTGGCACTCCCCTGATTGGGATATTGTGTAGATAAATGTGGATGGAGCTTGGCAAAAGGTTTCAAAAAAGAGGCTGGCATTATTTAAGGTGATGCTTTATCTTTCACTGTTGATTCAGCCATGGTAGTGGAAGCTAAAGCAATTAAAGTGGGGTTGGAATGTGCTCAAAGGAAAGGTTTTAATAAATAATTTTGGAATCTGATTTCCAAGAAGTTATTTCAACTCTCAACCTACTCACTGGCATATTTTCCGTCTGTACTTGCGTATTTGCTTGGCACCCCCCTGATGGGGATATTGTGAAGATAAATGTGGATGGAAATTGGCAGAAGGTTTCAAAAAAGAGGCTGGCATTACTTAAGGGGATGCTTTATCTTTCACTGTTGATTCACCCTTGGTAGTGGAAGCTAAAGCGATTAAAGTGGGGTTGGAATGTGCTCAAAGGAAAGGTTTCATTAAATAATTTTGGAATCTAATTCCCAAGAAGTTATTTCAACTCTCAACCTACTCACTGGCATATTTTCCTTCTGTATTGGCATATTTGCTTGGCACCCTCCTGATGGGGATATTGTGAAGATAAATGTGGATGGAGCCTGGTAGAAGGTTTCAAAAAAGAGGCTGGCATTACTTAAGGTGATGCTTTATCTTTCACTGTTGATTCAGCCTTGGTAGTGGAAGCTAAAGCAATTAAAGTGGGGTTGGAATGTGCTCAAAGGAAAGGTTTCATTAAATAATTTTGGAATCTAATTCCCAAAAAGTTATTTCAACTCTCAACTTACCCACTGGCATATTTTCCCTCTGTACTGGCATATTTGCTTGGCAGCCCCTGATACGGCATAAATATGCTTATGCTGCATGTGCACTATTTTAAAAAAGTTATATTACCTTAATTGTTAAATCTTTCACTAACAATTTCATACTTTTAGGGGGCAACATTCAGAGCACTTTGATATTCAGATCGAAAATATCGTTGGATCTATAATTATTTAGAGGATCATATTCAATATCCTTTGTACATTCAATTGGTTTAAGCTATTTGGGAGACCCTACCGATATCGAAGTGGCCGACGTATTAAGGTCAGGTCTTTAAATTATGATAATTATATATATAAAGTATAAACTAGTAAAGACGTTGTTACTCTAAGAAAACTAAGAATATTCTCTCTCGGTATCACTTGGCAGTACATTTTTATAATTGGAACAATTGATGTTTAAGGTTTCTCTTCTAGAGTTATCCTTATAAAAAATCAGCCAAAGAAATAATTAGTTGATCATCCAAACTGTGCGTACAATTACATTTCATCAAATAAAATTGAAATGATGTTGACTATAATAAACTTGCTAAACAGCTTTAAATTTGGCTAAATTTTTACAAAAGTGATTTTTGAATGATGTTCTAAAATATGAAAAGTTCTGATTATTAAATTGTAGGTCTAAAGATGATGTTCTTACTTTTCTTAAAGTAAGGCTATTCTTCTTGACAAAAAAAAAGTAAAAAAAAGTAAGGCTATTCTTACTTGAAAATTTTCCTATAACCAACAAATGTATTACATGTATTAATTTATGGTTCTTTCACCCAAAAAAAACAATAAAAAACAAAAGGATTATATGGTTTGACATAGTATATGTCACGCCCCGACCCTCGGGCACGTAAAAAACAACTGTAAACTGGAACTGTTTCCTGAAACTGTGGGCCTTTTTCTGAAACTGTGAGCCATGAATATAAAATAATTTACTGAAACAACTAGAATTTACAAAAGCACGTTTATAAAACCAAGCTGTAAAACCTTTTTACATGAAAATCAAATTGTAAAACTTAAGTTTTGAAACACTGCTGGTCCCACTGCCTCGTCTTCTCTCCACTGCCTCCTCAGCCTGCTTAACCTGCAAAACCAAACCCTGCACCCAACCACAGGTGCACCGGGTTTACACACAAACCTGGTAAGCTCACTAGAGCTCGGATGAGTGAAATCTAACTGGAAACCTCAAATTAAGCTCAATTAAAAATAATCAAATAAAGAACCACCTTAAAGCCTCAAATCACAATTAGTTCACAAACCAGAAATCACAATCCTTAACCTGATCACCAAATCCTCTAAACCAATCAAATCTACTGTGATCAGTAATACTCACATATCCTCAAATAACAGAATTAAACCCTTAGCACCAAAGATAAAGAATTCCTAAACTTTACAGATTCTCAGTCTCAACTAAAACTTCCATATCCTCAAATAGATTCCTTAAGTTGAAAATAACCTTAAGTTACACCTCAAGCTCAAAACTTAGAAACCAAGTAACTTCCCCATTAACTTAGAATCAAACCCTCACTTAAACCCTTGACCTCAAATAACCTCTGTCACTCAAACCACGATAACCGATTCTCGCTTAATCCTTTAAAATTCAAGTTTACTCAACGCCTCGCTGTCACTCTTTGAAATCCCTCAGCTTTAAAGCATTTCGTACAATTCACGAAAGGGAAAATAATTACCAATTTCAAATCCAATTTAAAAACTCTTAGAAATCAATAAATCTGATTAAAGTCTCAAATTATTAAACAAGAACTGTAATTTAATAACCAAAAATCAATCTGTAAACTGACAAGATAAGGAAATTGTCACCCAATCCACATCCAGCTAACCTGCCGTACATGTGCAGGGCCCACAACCTGCCGTACGCATGCAGGACCAATAATCCTGCCGTACATGTGCAGAGCTGGAGTCTGTCATACACATGCAGGGCCAACAAATTGCCATACGTGCACGCAAGGTCACCCCCAAAGGGCAAGGCATCCCGAGACACGGCCCAAAGCCTACATGTGTGTCGTGATGGGTCCCAAAGACCTTTCTAAACTGAGAAGCTGAATGAGTACCAATTGGGTGCTTTGAAAACAATACCAATTCGAAAAAGAATGTTTTCATTTCATATCACCAAAAACCAGGTTCAAAACCTTTTTGATATGACGAGAAAATTAAAAACCAAAACTTGAACTTAAATTTAAATCATTTCTCAAAGAACGAAACGTTACCATAAACTGATAAGTAAAATCAAACTTTCAAGTTTAACCAAGAATAAAATAAGTTTCCAAAGTCAGTTTCCAAAAACAAAAAAATCCACACTAGCTCACGGTATGAATCACCCTAAAAAGCAGTAACCTTAACCTTCGGAAATTCCCAATCCTAATCAAAAGTCTCCACCTAGACTCATTAATCCTCAACAATAACCACTGATCCTTACTTAAAATCCAACTAATTTCTCCAATTGGAACTCACTAATCCTCAACTATAACCACTGATACTCCAATCTCTTACTTAAACCTTTAACCTCAAATAACCTTTAACTGTCGGGATTTCCAATCCTAATTCCGTATCCCCTTAATTAGCAAACAACAACCAATCAAAAAAAGCACACAAGGCAAGCAAGTAACTGAACTAAAACTGAAAATTAATTGATCTTAGGTTTACTCACTGTGACCACGCGAAAAGACCGAACTGCCCTTCGTGGCTCCTTTGCTCAGATTCCAAAATCCGGCAGCACCACGGTATCGGAAATACAATTCTCGAGCCAAATGTACCTGCTAAGACCAGACAAACCAACAAACAAGGCAAAGTTCACAAACAAGACAACCAACTACTGAAACGGGCAGGAACCACCACACACGGTGGCTGGCAGGCCCTGGAAAACAACCACAATGTCCAAGAAACTCACCCAAACTCACCAACAGGTTCGGGTGGTTGGCCCGAGGCCAAAACCAAGGAACGGGTCGCTGGCACCACCACACGCAGCGGAACCCACGGCGGTCAACGGGTGGTCAACGGCAGTCAACTGGATCGACGGCCAAAAGTCGCCGACCTACTCAACGTTGATCCACCATCCACGGCGGTGCAACTGACGATCGGAGCACACCAACACGCTGGGCTCGACGAGACGAAGAGGTATGGGCAGGTGGGAGGTCGCGTCGTCGCCCGAAACGCCGCGATCGCCGCCGATGAAGCTGACTGTGAGCAAACTGGAGCTCGAGTTCTGGGATGCTCTGGGCTGAACGGCGGCCAAGGGGAGGAAGAGGAAGGAGGCGTGAGCACGGCGAGCCAAAGACCGGCTTCAGCCGCCGCCGGACGAGCCCCCACGCGTCAGTGGAAGCTCCGGCTGAAGGTGAGGCTCGCGAGAAGGAGAGAACGTGCGGGAGAGAGGAGAGAGAAACTGAGGGATTTTCTAGGGTTTTGGGCTTTTTAAAAGCAACTTTTTCAAAATTACAAGTTTGCCCCTCCCTTCACACGTCTATAACTTCCAAACCGTAGCTCTGTTTGACGCGTGCTATGTGTCTACGAATTCGTGAGAATGAGACCTTTCCAAGGAACCCAAGGTCAAAACCAAAACCTTGCCCGAACAAAAAGTCAACTTTGGCCCCAATTTAAAATCAACTTAAAATTCGAAAAACTCCCAAAACGTTTTACCTTTCCTGTAAAATCCTGAAAACCTTTAAAAAGCTTTTCAAAACCACTTTGGAAGGTACGGGGTGTTACAGTATATGTAGTGGCAGATTGCAAATTAGGACTGGACATTCTAACATAAATGAGGCTGTTCATTTTAACACGGTTACACCTAAGAAATATACTATTTTACATCCCAACATGCAAGATTATAGAAAATTATAAATATGTAATAAAAATGAAACCTTTAACCTATCTAATTAGTGGCTTTAGTGACAGACTGAGGCTAAGTTTGGTATTACAGTGGAAAAA
>QANT01001027.1:0-17742 GCA_003254885.1 Purshia tridentata
GGGGGAGCCTATCCTTTGGCAGAGTCTCCACAAAATGCAAATACCTAACAAAAAAAATTGAAATTGAGTTCTAAATCAAATTATACCAAAATAGAAAAATTAAAGCCTTGTTGAATTCAAAGATCAAGCCCCCACTGAATCTGGAATTCCAATTGCTTTATGAGATATAATAGGAAGAGAAAAAGAAAAATTGAGCCCAAACTTTCATTGTCTTTTCCTTTCCTATGGTTTCTCGGCAACCAAATGGAGCTCAGAGCTCAATCTACTCCATGGAGCTCACACCAGGTGCGATAAAGATGGTGAGGCAGCAAGGTGAAAGGACCAGATTGAGAGATAGAGAGAGAGAGAGAGAGAGAGAGAGAGAAAATGAGTAAGGCGTAAAATTCCTTATGCAAACATAAGAAAAATAACTGAAGGGCAAAATAACAATTGTACATAATCAATATTTAAATTAACTAAAGCAATGGGCTGGGCCATTGATTGTTTTGTAATTTGTGATAATATATGATTGACTATTAAGGGATACCAAATTATGTATTGACTAATATGTAATATATAAATTATTTGTTGATTTATTAGTAATTTGCTATAGTATATATTTGTTTCAAACTAATATCAGATTAATTGTTCAATAATGTTAATAATTTATGAATTTCATTTGATAATCAGGTCTAACTTTTAATTTCCATTGAAATTCTTCATTTGATTAATCATTCTCTCTCTTTCTTTTTATTTATTGTTTTGTTTTTTATTTTTTATTTTTTATTTTTATGTGTGGAGGGTTAGGCTCATCACGTCTCCCTTCTAGGCATGTCTTTTTTTATTTATTAATAAAAGTCACTTGTATCATTGAATTATTGTTTATGCATAAATACAGTAAGAAAGTTTCAGTCCACCCAAATTTTAAATCCTTGCTCCGCCACTAAGTTTATACAAATTTTGCATGAAAGTACCATTGGCACCAAAATTATGCATAAACAAGACAGATGTAAGTGTCTATATTAGCCCGAGATCGAGTTATAGGGACCCTCTTTCATGAATGATGAACATATATTAAGTTGGCAAAGCATGTTTCACATTTATGAATACGTTAAATCATATAACTTTTCACAAAAGGAAAAGCAAGATTTTACTTAATTTTGATTAAGGGACAAAGCAAAAAGTCACGATTCAGGAATGCTCCACTTTGGAAGTTTCCCACAGCTAGCTCCTTTTCTTTGTTATGTGGGTCTGCGAGTCTGCAACTGATCTGTTATCCTACAAAAATGTAAATGAGAGGCTCAAGTTCACTAATCTCATCACATTCATGGATGGTACATATTTTGTGCATGTATTCATATCCAGCTCTTATTTCCAAATGATATAAGAACATCACTGACATCAACCACATGATCGACATGTTCTAATTCTGCTTCTGCACATATATATTGATAAATGCATGTTTTATTCTATGGACAAGTAAAGAGGGAGAAGGGTTCAAAGTTTCTTTAGACAGCTTACCATTTGTATGAATTTCAAATTCTAATTAGGCACATGCATGCAACACCTCTCAGATCTCCTTAACTTCCTGAATTAAGTATAATGAATTAGTGAAAAAAATAATAAGCCAGTATATGATGTGGAGATAAAGTCTCTTATAAACAATGTATGGCTTTGCATAATAATTTAATTATAAAGTTTGAGATTTTTATTTCCATTGCTAATTGATTTTGCTATGAATATTTATATTTTTTTTTATGGTATTAGAGCACACCGGCCTTATGCATGTGTTACGTCAAACTACTATACAAGTTTTTATGTCAATACAATATAAATTATTCACATATTTAACTTGAATAACCACACACGTAATGACGTACAAAATAATTAATAATTCTTGACTTCGATATGCAATTAACAGGCCTCACATTGAAAACAACAACATGAACCCAAGCTGTCACTCCTGCCATGACAAGGAAATACCAGTATCACGGTTTCTATGATCTTTAAAATCAAGAAATAAATCATCAAAAGTCACAAAATTAGCTTGCACTTGGAATGGCTGTGTGTGGTTTGTTGTGCAACATCCAAATAGTCCACTTGTCTTTATCCCTGCATCAAAAAGGGCTCAAGGCCTACTACTTTAGCTGTCCATTTTGTAATTCTTGGTAGGTCACATTAATGAGTAACGTCCTAATTTATGTCTTCCTCTGCTGCCCAACAACCAATTAAAATTCATTTTTACTTTATTAATTTTTCTTTTCATTGTTTGGTTATCATAGATGGAAATGAAAGAAAAAAAGAGAGGAGAAACCAGTTTCTCTCTCTCTCAAACTTTTTCTTCAGAACAAGTAAGTTTGTTACAAGTATTGCCCAATTTTAAATCAAATGGTCTTCTAAATGGTACTGATGAATTGAATCAATGAAAAGCATATTTGCATTGGGAAATTTCTGAATCCGAGACACATTTTAGTGGTGGGGTTGAATTGGCATGGGAAATTTCTATGAATCTGAGATCCCTTTTGGTGGGGTTTGCAATTGCAATATCCTTATCAACATGGTCTCATCACCTGTCTATATATATTACCACAATATCACTGTGCAAAAAGCTTCAACTGTTCAACATTAAATTAATAGCAATACGATATTGGCATTTATTGCACACACGTGAGTCACATGTAGAGGTACTAGGACTGGACTGGTATGAAACCCAAATGGCCCCAGTGCCTATAATCTAGCAGAAAAGATTCAATATGATGTGGTTCCTGATTTTCAAATGTGAAATAGATTGATTTGACACATGAATAACCATCTCAATCAATTTCAGGTGATGATAAGAACGCTCCCATTGCAATTTCTAATCAATTAATCTCAAATTCTGATTAACTGGCTCTGGCTGTGAAAATAAATGGCTCAGCAGTAGAGTAGTTGCTCAGGTAGTGTGATATTGCTGCACCAGCAAAGGCTGCTCCAAAGCCTCCAATAATATAAAAGAATAGTCACATTGATTGACTAATAAAGTTGTTTATATATTCTTCAATCAAGAAATAAAATTACATAAAAAATAATATTGTAGTACACTAGTACTTTAGTCGCCTAGCCTGTATGTGATATCTGATTTAAAGAACTCCTACAGTTAGCTGAGATGTTGGAGGGAAAAGGGCCAGCAGTGTCAAGTCATTGTAGGACATTATTCTCAACCAATTAGGGGTTACTATAAGATAAGGACATAGGCACCTCTCCTTATGTGGTGGGTCTAATGGTGAATTTTACTTTATACATTATATCCCAAAAAGTTTAAGCCACGCGGTCCCATCTTACATATGAAAATGTAACAAAGAAATAGAGAATGTAAATGAAAGGTTTAGCCCCTTATCGTTGTAGAAGAAAACAATACTCATTAATGAAATAATCAACTGTTAAATAACTGCTGATTTTAAAAGATTTAAGATATTAGAAAATGAATGAATATTGTTAATCGGTGATGTATATGAGTCTTTTAAGCTAAGAAAAGAATGATGAATGCCAGCTACTGGTACTGCTACTACTGAATGCAGTGTGTACTTAGCGATGGATTTAGTAGGCTTGCTCTAAACTTACCGGCGTTTATCCCGGACCAATGGGAAGATATAAACCACAACTGTCTATGTCTCTATTTAATTAAACACATCTTCATGGGATGTGTGAAGGGACCACTTTGTCCTTCTTCTGCTCATCAAAATTATTCACTCTTCGATCTAAATCATTTAGTTTCAGTACGTTGTTAATTTGTTTTCATTAGAACACACTACTCAATTAGCTTCAGCCCCCCAAAAGATCCTTAGAGTCTGTTTGAATTCTTGAATTTGGATTTGGATTTGGATTTCAAATTTATGCTTTTGAAATCCCTAAATTTGAAATTCTATTATTTGGATACAAAAGTTAAGGGCGAATATTTCACAAAGTATTTTTAAATTTTTTTTTGACAATTTAAGAATTGAAATATATGATTAAAAATAAAAAAAAGTCGTTGGAGGGTGGCTGGAAAATTTGCCGAAAAGTGGCAGGAAATGTCGTTGGAGGGTGGCCGGAAAAGTCACAGGAAAATTGCTAGAGGTGGTCGGAAAAGTAGCCAGAAAGTCACTAGAAAAGTCACCGGAAAGTCACCGGCAGTGGCCTGAAAAATCGCGTGAGAGTGGCCGGCAGTGGTCGCCGGCAATTGTGGCCGGAAGTGAGGGAGAGAGAGAGAGAGTGGGATGGTGGGATTTCAAATACCTAGTTTTAAAAGGTATTTGAAATTCATGGATTTAGCCTTCTCAAATTCATTTTGGATTTGATTGGATTTGAGCCAAATTCAAATACACTCCTTTAAATTATTCCAAATAGGTGGATTTGGATTTGGAGATCTCAAATCCAAATCCAAATCCAAATCCAAATCACCCCCTATCCAAACGGGCTTTTAGTTTACAACTTGTTCACTCTCACTAGGACTCTCAAACTGACAGATCTGAATTCAATATTTATTAGTTTGATTTACATTGTTGACATATTTCTTGATTGCTTAAATTATTGAGATTCAGTAATTATTTAATATGGTATCATAATCTTATTTGTAAGAGGTTTAATTTAGATTCAAATTCATCATCCTTCAATTATGTCACGTGAGAGAATGTGTTAACTTAATTTACGTTGTTGACTGATTTGTCGACAATTTTTACAATTTTAGGGTCTAGTGATTGTCTCACTCACAGTAGTAATATCAAACAGCAATCACCCAGTTACAAAAATGTGGTCATCCAGTCATGCCACAGAGAGTGAGAAATGTCCTTCCTCATCCTGATTTGTGAAGAATCTGAATCAGCACAGTGAGTGTAAACTACACACATACCCAGAGAAAGTGAGATTTAACACAGTTTTGTACTTATTGTTTCCCAATGCCCAAAAAATAAGAAGTAAGAGGACCATACTTAATTCGGATCTTACAGAATAAATAAAAAGTCGGAGGCACTTTGAATTGCTCGTAACAGAATAAAGAAATTTGGGGTGAATGTTAGATTCAGAAGTGGTTTGACTCATCAGCTGGTTGGTCATTGTTTTTTGCTTTTCTGTTTTGGTCTGACAAGTCATTCTTATTCTTAAAATTTCATTGCATAAGAATCAATAAACTTGTACTGGTCATTAACTCGATCCACAATTGAAGGGTGTGATTATTGTTTTGCTTTCACAACTAGTGTTCTTAACTTGGGTTGGTCTTAACTTTGTTCTGATAGCAAGTTCCCATTGTGAAGGCTGTAACTTCTTTAACTTCCGCAATTTCACTCATGCTAATAGTTTTTAACAGTTGGATTCTTGACTTCTTGTTAGATTGGTTCATATATATAACAATTTTTGGCTCTTTACCTATAAGGAGTCATTCATCTTCACAAGCCAATTACAATTTAACACGTATTGACTTAAAAAATTGACTAATAAAGAGGAATTAATTTGTAAAGAAAATGATAAAAATTAAATACGTGTCAAATTGTGATTGATTAATATAGATGAATGACTTCTTATATGTCATTTTTGTTTAATAATTAAACCATTTTTTATTCAATTAACATGAGTTTTCAAACTCTAGGCTGTCTGATCTTTTATGTTGTCAAACTTTATGATTACACACAAGACTATGGTCCGTCCTCAATTGATAGACTATTTCGTAGGAGAACATATAGTAAATGTTCTTAAGGATTTTTCTCTCATGTGAAAGTCATTTACAAAATAACTGCGGATTGACCGGTCCTCCATTTTTTATAAGGGTTGAGCGCTGTAACAAGCGATCGGTGACACTTCTTCTCTTGATTTTTTAGGATAATTTCCAATAATTCACCTTATACCTTCCTAACATAAAGTTGATAAACCAATGCCGATCGATCGGTGCTGATAGGTCGGTGTTAGGAATTGACTAGTCTATCTGCACTTATTCCATAAATGACTTTTGCAAGTGAGAATAGTTTATATTCTTAAATAGGAATATCATTTAAAGATATGGTTGTTTTTTTTTTCCTTTAGTTTCTACTTTCTACTAAGGAGGGGTTAAAAAAACATTAAAGATTTAACCTAAGTTATCCTGTTTTCTTTTCCAATGAGACAGTAAGAAAAGGGGACCAACATGCATATAAATTAATGGAGCTGCAGAGAAAACTAAGAAGTGAAGGTGAAGACTTACCCCATGCCAGTTTCTTTATAAGCACAGAATGCGAAGCTTCTCTTTACCATCATTACTACTCTCTTCAAATTTCTGCCCCAAGGTCCTCTCCTTGACCTCCTCAACACACACAAGAAGTTCCCTTGAAAAAGTAGAAAACCTAGCAAAAATGGAGTTCGATCTTGAAGAAGACCCATTAACAAGCTTCCAAGAACACAACCCAGATACCATCCCAGATCTCTTTGCCTCAGAAAGTGTTCACATGCCCTCATACAACTTGTTAAGCAGCTCAAAAGACAGAGATTTCTATTACACATTTCGTCTTGAAGCCATTTCTCTCTTTTTACAGGTAAAGTACTTCTAGTACTATGCTTTTTCAGTACTTCACTTTCCATTTTCTTGCATATTGGTCTAAAACTTGTTCCAATTTTTCAGGCACAGTACTCCTGCAACCTTGACCCTTTCATCCCTTACCTTGCCATCAACTACCTGGATCGGTTCATATCCAAGCAAGATATTCCGGTACATTATAAAGAACTCGTTTTTGTTTAATTAATTTAAGCTTAATTGCCAAAAAATACCATTGTAGAAAATATAAATTTCACTTTCAATTTCTTAGCTATTCACCACTCTCATTACAGCAAGGAAAGCCTTGGGTCTCAAGACTTGTCGAAGTCTCTTGCTTATCTCTTGCTGCAAAGATGAAGGACACACCCTTCTCCCTTTCTGATTTTCAGGTAATTCATTAAATTTAAAACTTTCAGTTCTGTAAAATCAACTGTGAACAAATGCAGAGGAACTTATATATATTCTGTTAAAATGCATGTATATGGAAACAGAGATCAGAGGAAGGTTTCATCTTCGACGCGCAAACGATTCACAAAATGGAGCTTCTTATTCTTGACACTCTAAATTGGCGGATGAGATCAATCACACCCTTCTCTTTTCTGCATTTCTTTCTCCTATTGCTAGACTTAAATGGCCGACCATTGACTCAAGCTCTCAAAAGTCGAGCTTCGTATGTCATCTTCAATGCCCATAATGGTAGTACTAGTACTTGTTCAAGTACTTCACCTTCCTATTAATGCCCCATTCATTAATTTTAGAATTGTTTTTTTTTTTCCAAGTACCTTAGTTAATTAAACTCATAACCCTCTGCGTTTCTTATGGTTACAGAAAGACCATTGACTCAAGCTCTCAAAAGTCGAGCTTCGGATGTCATCTTCAATGCCCATAATGGTAGTACTAGTACTTGTTCAAGTACTTCACCTTCCTAAATTAATGCCCCATTCATTAATTTTAGAATTGTTTTTTTTTTTTCCAAGTACCTTAGTTAATTAAACTCATAACTCTGCGTTTCTTATGGTTACAGAAATCAAATTTGTAGAGTTTAAACCATCGATAATTGCAGCATCAGCAGTCCTATTTGCATGTCATGAGCTGCTCCCTTCGCAGTTCTCTTCCTTTAAAGCTTCAATGTCATCTTGCCAATATGTAAATAAAGTAAGAACCAAGCATATAACATAACAGAGTCCACTGTGTCTCTCTATTTTCTTTTTCCATATAATTAATTTGGACCAACAAATGTAACTTTGTTGCTGTTGCAGGAGAGTTTGTTCAAATGCTTGAATTTAGTGCAAGAAATGATGGTGAATGAAGGGTCCGAGTCGGTGTTAGATACTTTGTCATGCACAAGAACCCCAATGAGTGTGTTGCACCGTCACTTCAACAACTCAGAAAGCGAGAACACCATTAGCACCGCCTCCGCCGCGGCCACCACCACTACCACCACATATATTAGTCGTACTATGATAGCAGAGATGAGAGACAACAGCAAGCGGCGTAGATTGAATGGTCTGTGCAGTGAAAATAGCTTACAGCTTTCTCACCATGTTCAAAAGTGTTGATTTGTTTGTCATTGCATGCCTCATAATATAATAACTGTCCCCAGTTCCAGAGCTGGACCAAATGTCCTTGGTTTGTAGCAGAAGAAAGAAACAATCACTAGATTATTAGTATTAATGTCTTATTTTTCTTCCCAAAAACAAAAAAACAAAAAACAAAAAATTTTAATATTGAACATAGAGAGGATAAAAAAAAGCTGTTTGTTTTATGGGGTTTTGGGCTCCAGACCAGGGGGTGTTCGATTTGGGCAGTGAAGGACAAAACGGGCTTTGGATGGTGACTGCATTGCACTTTTTTGCGTTCTTGTTTTCGGAGGAGTTGGGCTTGGGATGTGTTGTGTCTCTTGCTCATTGGCAAGAAACGAAGAAGTAAAAATAGTGGGTTTTCTCTCTACTTTGTTAGAACAAGTCTCAAATGTGAATCTTCGCTCCTCGGATTGAAATGATTCGCTTGGAATTGTAAGAGTTATTTATTATTGTTTTTAATGTAAAATAAGCATTTTTTTTTGGTCAACCAAAGCACGATAGTAGTTAAAGTTAACGGGAAAGGGTATTTGATTGTGGGTTAGAAGGGAAAGGAACGTTGGAGACACCATGATTTCACTGAGATTGTAGTATCTTTATTCAAGGAATACGCCATTTATGTGCTCAAAAGCGACATGGGAAGTAGCAATAAAGCTTAAATGTATAGTACAGAGTATGCATGTGAATCTCTCTCACATAGCACAAAACACACACAATCATAACAGCCAGCAGTGTGTTACTACTGAATATTGGCCAACATTAATTAATTCCCCATTTGAATGTGTGGTTGGGAATTGAAGAGCCTTGACTCAACACACAGAAGAGTAGCTTCTCCTTGTTTGGATTGGTTCTTTAAGGTGCACCCATCTTATTTATTATTATGTCCCTATGAGCTCATGACTCCAGCACTTTTACAAAGAATTCTGAATTTTTATAGCAAGAGAAACCAAAGTTTGTTTATAACTTTAGACCAATGAATATCTTTATAACAGTGCATACAATACTATCGATCACCTTGTAAATTTGTAATTTGGAGGCTCAAAAGCCCTTTGAGGACAGAAACACATAATTTGGTTATGGAATTTTACTAGCAGCAATAGATAATACAATAGGATACAACAAATCAATAAATAAATCTAGTACTGATTGATGCTCAAATATTTTGCTTGATTTGAATCTGCCTTTCCCCCACACCATTCTCATCACATGGAACAAAGCTGACAGCTGAGCTTTGGTCAGTTGTTGATGCAAAAATCCGGGAGATCTTCACACACGTTTTAGATATGCTAAAATGGTGACGTGGATGACAGGTCAGCTCTTCAGAAAGAGCAGAGCTTGCTGGTAGATAATCAAGAAGATCTTTCTACAAAAACTAGAATCATAAAGTAGTATCGGTATGGTATCAGCTCTGCATGTAATAGACAATTGCATATAATACTATTAGCACTAATTTGACTTAAAGAATTAATACAAAAGCCAACTAAACTACATTTGTCTTTTTCACTGACTTATATATTCTGTACAATACTGTGAAATCTTCTAAATCGTCTACGAGTACAAGAATCATGAATCAACTGCAAGAAGTGTGGTTTTTATTCACATAACTAGGATTCAGTACAAATGTACTCATTACACAAAGAGATTCATATAATAAGATTACTTTCTACTCCATTTATTTAATACATCGGCGGTCTACTTTCCCACAATGAGTTTTGCTCTTGCATGGCCCTCGTTTATTTGGAACTGCTCCCCTATGCCAATGTGAGCCATCAATAACCACATAAAAGTGGCAAGCTCTCCACCTTTACTCAGCAATTGGGTATGGTTATCAGCTCTGCAATGACTTGCAGTATATGATAGCAATTCCACCCACACTTTACTCATTAGTTTCCACTAGAATTGGTGCCCGCGCTTTGCAGCGGGTGTTCAAAATATTTGAAATGAAATGAAGAGTTCTCAAATTTATATAATTATTTGAGAAAGATTAAAAGAAAATGGTAAAAGATTCTCTATGATAATGTTAATATTTACAATGTCATTCCTTAGTATGTTCAAGAAACAAAATATAATGTGACAGAAGTTTGGTGATAAAAAATAGAGGGTGGTGAAAGTTTAACAAAATATAAGCATATGTAAACCACAAAGGATTGGTGGAGTTGAGAGTTTTTATATACAAAACCTGTACAATTGAACTACGAATTGTTGCCTGGCCAAAAAAAAAAAAAGAACTACGAATTGTTCAAAAAATTATAAGCCTTGCTATGCTAGTAAAATTATAAACTTTGATCAACTTGGTGTAGGAGGGAGTGTTGCTGAGGGATAAAGGCTAATTGCAAAGTCTGAGACAACCCATAAAGCACTTGATCATAATCAACTTTTTAAGCCTACTTGGGTAGCTTCAGTTGGGTTAAAAGCATGGCTACAAAACAATTGATAGATAAGGCAAACAAAATATCAAACCATGGCAAAGGAAAAGTAAATTAAAATAAGTGTCATGTATAAATATCATAAACCAAAACAATTATAAAAGTAGTTTAGACGTTTATCAACTGCATAAATCTATTTAGGAACAAAAATAAGTAAAGAATAGTTAAGAAAATTAAACCCCCCTTGTCAAATTTTTGTTTTTTTTTTTTTTTTTTTTTTAAAGGCAAGTTGGATAAAAGCTTCACACAACACTAAGCAAAATTTTATAAATCTCTAGCTGAGAATAAATGAAGTCAATAAACTTGAAACTCACAATGACCAAAAAAACTCACAATCAGCAAAAATCATATGAGCATAAAAATCCAAAGGTAGCTTCAAATTATCTTCCAGGATGTAGGTAAAATAATTCGGCAGCTCAGATCCTCAAAAGTAGGCTAAGATTTCCTTCCAATTTGGACGATTCTGCGAAAGAGTCATTAAGATCAAATAATTAAGTGGTGCATCAAACGGAAGTTGAGAAAATTATCAAAGGGACCAAGTTTACATTGAAATGAAGATTTACACCCAATTTAAATCAAACATCATAAAACAAATATATATATATATATAAGGATACTTTTGGATGTACATGTTCTGTATGCAGGATGCTAAAATGATAAATACATGCATAAAGTCTAAAACCATCGTCACTTTGTTGCTCATAAAAGAAAATGGTTTGATCACATATCAATGCTAGTATAATAACATTACATTACATTGAAAAAATAAAACCATAATTACATGATAGAGTAAATAGACAACTATATATATATATATATATACCTCTATACATTGCTTTGTGCAGTAAGGGATGAACCCAAAGATATGTTCTTGTAAGTTTGAGCAATGGTTAGCAGGTGTAGAAGAAAGAATAGAAAGCATAAAGCATATGGTAGTCCAAAAGCAGCCATGATAGTTTAGAGTAAACTATGAAACAGGACATGAACACATGATGTCCCTTATATTTATATATGGCATTGATATATCTTTTTCTCCCACTCCAGCGGAGCTATCTACAATCCATTTTATTGAAGTCATCGAAAATTGTGTTGTGGTACTCAACTGCATTGAGATATAATTAACTATAAATCATCTGCAACAGAACCGCTTAAATTCTATCTACTATGTTTAACTAAAAGCTCTTGCGTTTACTGTCCTAACAGTAAACTCCTCCCAAAAACAACATTAGCGTGCAAATATGCCAAACAATATGAGATATGGGACATGCAAAACCTAGAAAATGAACAGCCAAATAAAATAAAATGTTCCAAAGCATTTGAACATTTTTACACAAAGTGCCATAAATCAACAGAGAAAGAGAGAGATGATCTAACACGTTTGTGTCACACCAGATATGTAATTCCTTATATATATAACAGAAGGATTATTTTATTTTGATATATTCTTGTAGGTTGTTTTCCTCCTCTGGGTTCCATGAAAAAGAGTCATGCATATACCAAAAGAGTCATGAAAGAACTCAAAAGAAAAACAAACAGAGGAGTGTTTCTATACGCAACAATAGAAAAAGAAAAAAATGATAATTCCAACTTCCATGACTGAACACCATTAATGAAAATATTTGTAGAAATTGATCTCCCTGAAGTCTTAAATTAATAGCATAAAAACTGTTGTTATATATAGAGGCTTAGTTAAGGATGGTTTGAAAGAAAAATCGAGCTAAATAGTATTATTCTTCACAATAGTTCAGCAAAGCCACTATCAGCGACCATCATAGCCCATAGGTTATTTGCAAGAAAAATCCTCGAAATTGGCAAAGAAAACCTTAGGGGGAAAAAAGCCCATACCTAGAAAAGCAAAACCCATCAAAAATACTGATGATCGGAGCTGGGGTTGCGGGAATCCGCCATGGAAGCTGATTGGTTTTTGTGGGCTGTTTTGTGTGCAGGGACTGGACGGACGGGAGGAAGCCAGAGAGTAGGTAACGGCGCCTAGAGGTGACGCCGACGGGCTCGATGAGGCGGGAAGTGGCCGGAGAAGGCCTGGCTCGGCGGTGTCGCGTGTGTGCAGGGGAGAAAGAGAGAGCTCGGGAGAGAAGGAGAGTGAGGAGAGAGAGAACTGAACCTTAAAAGCAAAAACAGAATAAGGGCAAAACAGTAATCACACAGGAAAAAAGAAGGGACAAAAAAGGAAAACCACTATTGCTAAGCTACAGTATGAACAGTAAAGAGACAAACTGCGTTTTAGTATATATATAATTTTTCTTCTTCCAACTTTTTCAACTCTTTGGCCAAGCAATTCCACCCACACTTTACTCATTAGTTTCCATTTTTCTTCTTCCAACTTTTTCAACTCTTTGGCCAGCATACATGCATCAAACAATACGGATTTACTTCTATCTCCTTTGACAGCAGCAGGCTTCACGTCTGTATTTATCTCAAGGATTCTATTACAGGCCTTTTCTTCTTGAAATAGTTCACCTCCTGCTGATCCTAGTTCCCTTCTGAAAAAAGAACTTTTTGGCTTCTGCACACGTATCTCAGAGTCTTATTAGTCCAATTCCTGCTACAGAGGACTTCAAAGATGGCTGCATAGCTATGAGATACAACATATAATCGGACAGGGTCTTACTGAATTCACGGCGAAGATTATGCTGAGCACCAGCATTATTCCTCACATCAGATTCAGTGTTATAGCACAACTCAGTAGCAACGTGCCACAGTAGAATGCTCTGGTCATAATCAAAATCAACAACATAAGGTAGTAAGGTACTGTGTTTCTCACTACTCCCATTGCTATCCTGGAGAATCCATTCACCTTTGGCCGAAGATATTCTCCTGGCAGTTTCAGGATCATCTGCGAGCATGGATTTACTTTTCAACTCTGTAAAAATGAAACTCCATAGCTCCAGTCAGGGGCTTGCTCTTCAAATATGTTATCTTATCTAGTAGATCCTTGAGGCCCATCAGTTCGATGATTTTAATGCAACCAATGCCACAGTAGTCTAACATTGTAGGGTCACTTTTTCGACGTTCCTTGAGGGAATAGTCTATCAAGTTGAATTGAGAGACCTGTTCAAACCACCTTCGAAATAGAATTTGTCGAGTCCATTCCAAACAATTTGCTGTTGTTGTTGTTGTTTTTGTAAGCCACCTTGATCTCTTTAAATTGAGGTACTTTCCGAAAATCCAGGCTATACGTGAATCTTGTTGAGACTTCTTTATAGCAGCGACAGTCCAATCAGAGAATATAAGTATGCACAAAGCTATTGAATCCAAGCTTATGGCACCACACAGCAAGGCATAAGTAATTAGAACATCAATTCTATGGAAACCATGTTTGTCCAATTTATGGAAGAGAACAAGGGCTGTGAGAACTGCAACGATGGATATAAACCGCAAAAGGTATCCTAGCTTAGAATGCACCACAACAACCTTGGTGAAGAGAGCTTCATATATAAAGTTGAGTTCAACCGCAAGCAAGTTGTAAGCTTCTCTTGGGGTTCTGTCAAGGAAAAACACACGACTCTTGTAGCGTTCATGAAAGCTAAAAATGAGATCTACAATAAGCCCCTTGAAGATTCCAAAGAAGTGATAAGCATGTCGAACCACAGCAACATTATTGTCCAGCTCGCCTTTATCGATCTCATAAGTTATTGCCCTGGATTCTCTGCTGCGTTCTGCTGTGAGTTCTATATGAGTTGGAAGTTTGGAATCCATTTTTGAGGAGTATTCCTCCATGAGCTTTGCATAATTGGGTCCAGGGTCAGGTGGTTTAAGCATGGATTCCTTGAAATTATCCAAGCTTGCAAGATACAAAACACGTGAGCGCTCCCCATACTTGACGGTTCCTGCCACAGACAGGAGGACGGTTGGTAGCCACAAGATGTTGTTGGGAAATGATTGAATGAAGACATAAACCGTGGCTATAACCAGGGAGACCAACCCAAACAAGTGCCTTAGCCACAGTGTGTTATCTTCAAGAGCAAATGCAGCAATGGTGTCTGGACCACCAAGGTGTAACAAGAAAAAGGGAGCCCAAAATGCCCGAAGATCAGCACCAATATAGGTAGTACCATTCTTTTTGGGGCCTGGAATCAGTGGAGTGTCACCTTGGCTGTTTGAGATTAATCCAATTCCAAAGAGAGCAGCCGAGTCAGCGAGCAAGTAAGATGACCAGATGAGCAAGATGATCCACATGTTGGACGATCGCTTTCTCATGGGTGCACCAAGGATTAGAAGTGTCTGCAATGAGAGGCTAAAGAGGACACAGCCCCGGAGATTCCACTTTTGCCATAACTTCTTCACGCTTTTAGGAATGGGGGAAACCATATCCCTTTTCTCTCAAACCACTCAAGATCAGCAATCTGAAAGTCACCAGCAAAACTGCAAAAGGTACTGTTAGCTTTGTTGTTTGGGGTAGCCAGGACTGAATATAATCATTAGCTAGCCTAGTTGCTACAATCCTTGGCGTTCTTAAAAAAAAGATTGATCTCACTTTCACTACGATGGCAGAGGCTTATGGGATGAAACAGGGCTGCCCTTTGGTTTTGGTTTCACCGAACCGACCAAATTTTTTGGTTTGGTAAACCGATTTTCACAATTCGAAAATCCAAAATCCGAAACCAAAAAAAGTAGACAAACCGTCCGATTTACCAAAAATTGAAACCGAAGTGATTATTAACGAAAAAATGAAAACAACTACCGAGATTTAGTTATATATATGTTTATATAATACTATTATGTTAGTAACGTAAATACTACATTACTAATATTATATACTAATATTATAAACTAACTATAAGAAAATATAAATATATAATGTTGACATATTAATA
This sequence comes from Purshia tridentata, assembly GCA_003254885.1. NCBI lineage: Eukaryota > Viridiplantae > Streptophyta > Magnoliopsida > Rosales > Rosaceae > Purshia > Purshia tridentata. The sequence continues at coordinate 15,335 of QANT01001027.1, forward strand.
TTGTTAAAAGTGTGGGTTAAGATACAGAGTCATTCTCGTGAATTAAAATTAACTTAATTGGCCAAGGACAAAAACTCTCCTTACACACTTGGATTCGAACTCTCTCCCTCCCTTATAATAATAATAATAAAAAGATATAGTCATTCTTTAACTAATAAATTAAAGATTATTATTTGAGTGGTTTAGTGTTAAGCCCCAATTTTTACTGGACTTTAGTTTTAATATGGTTTAGTTCCACCCAAAATCTCATAACTAAAACTTTAATATAACACTTTTACTAACTCATTTTATACTTTATGTGAGAATGAGATGAAAAGTTAGGATTTACTCTCAAACTCATGAAAGAAAGCAATCGAAAATATATATATATATATACTAACCCAAGTATTACAATTGAAATGTATCTATATATTTTTGAGTGGTTTAGTGTTAAGCCCCAATTTTTACTAGACTTTAGTTTTAAGCCATAGCCCATTTTGTATTTAGTTTCCAGCCATAGTTAAAAAAGCCCAATAACCGGATTTTCACCATCCATATATTCTGGTCTCCTCCAGTACATGCTGCTGTACTCTTCCTCGTTCTCTAGCTTGTAGTCTCTGTATTCTGCCACCTCCATATCAAGTCTAGGCGATGCATCTTTTTGCGATTCAGTCGTCTCATAGATTATGAACCATTCCGTAAAAATTTTTATATTGAAGTGAAGGAGGTCTCAAGGATGTCTCTAGAGGAGGTTGGTGCATACCGAAAACAATTGGAATTGAAGATACATGGAAAGGATGTTCCAAAGCCCATTAAGACCTGGCACCAAACTGGACTTACAAATAAAATCTTGGAAATAATAAAGAAGCTTAACTATGAAAAGCCAATGCCAATTCAAGCTCAGGCACTGCTTATAATTATGAGTGGTCGAGACTGCATTGGCGTTGGAAAAACTGGCTCAGGCAAAACCCTTGCATTTGTGCTGCCAATGCTGAGGCATATCAAGGATCAGTCACCTGTGGTAGCTGGAGACGGGCCTATTGGGCTTATAATGGCACCAACAAGGGAGCTTGTTCAGCAGATTCACAGTGATATATAAAAAAATTTTCCAAGGTACTGGGTCTTAGGTGTGTGCCTGTATATGGAGGTTCTGGTGTTGCCCAACAAATTAGTGAATTGAAGCGAGGTACTGAAATTGTTGTCTGTACCCCTGGTAGGATGATTGACATACTTTGCACTAGTGGGGGGAAAATAACAAATCTCCATAGAGTAACTTATTTGGTCATGGATGAAGCTGATCGAATGTTTAACATGGGTTTTGAACCTCAAATCACTCGAATTGTTCAAAATATTCGACCAGATCGTCAAACTGTATTGTTTTCTGCCACTTTCCCTCGACAGGCTGAAGTCTTGGCACATAAAGTCTTAAAGGAGCAAGAGATACAATTTGAAATGAAACTGCGGAATACTATAAAAGGTATAAGTATTTTCTGTATAATGAGTTACACTTTCATGAACTTTCTGTATTGTTATAATTGTATAGTATTCCATAATGAGTTACACTATAAAAGATATAAGTACTTTCTGTATAATGAGTTACACTTTCATGAACTTTCTGTATGAGTTACACTATAAAAGGTATAAGTATTTTCTGTATAATGAGTTACACTTTTATGAACTTTCTATATGAGTTACACTATAAAAGGTATAAGTACTTTCTGTATTGTTATAATTGTATAGTATTCCATATAGTTTTGAAATATCACCTATTCTGCTCACAGTTTAACATTAATTTCTTTTAGCTGTCGGTATGTCAGTGTCAGTGATCATGTTTTTAAAAGTGTTGTAAGCTTGGATATGTAGATCACATTCTTTCTTTTTTTCCTTTTTAGGTGTGTTATGTTTCTTCTAGCCAGCCGTATCTAATAAATTGATTATGACTTATGCTAAACCACAAATCGATCAAAGGCGAAGGTAGCAGCTGGGGTCACGCCAAATTGATAAGGGAAGCTAATTGTTCACGCTCTTTTTTACATAAAAAATATAGTATTAAAATAAATAATGGCTTTAAACTAATAGAAATTAAGATAGTGGCTTAAGGCTAAAGAAGGGGCGTATTTGGGGGCTTGGCACTAGTTTACACTATATTTTTTTTCTTACATTTTTTTAATATTTGTATAATTTAAATGGATAGTATCTTTTATCATTTTAAACAAAACATAGAAACTAGATAATCTTGAATGTTTTAATTAAAATTTCCTAACAAATATTATCTTTTTTAAAAAGGTCTACTTTTTAGACCTTAGTCTAAAAAATTGAATTTAAGTATCAATCTAAATTTTCATATATTTTTAATTCGAATGACTCTTCAAAATTGGACATACTTCTAATGCACAATAATTCATCTCTCCTCCCTCTATTCTACCGCA
>QANT01001031.1:0-26959 GCA_003254885.1 Purshia tridentata
AACTAACTAAACTGAGAATTAAATGGTCTTAGGTTTACTCACTGTGACCACGCAAAAAGACCGAACTGCCCTTCGTGTCCTTCGTGGCTCCTTTGCACGGATTCCAAAATTCGGCAACATAACGGCATCGGGAATACAAATTCTCAAGCCGAGCGTACCTGTTAAGACTAGACAAACCAAGTAATAACAACAGAGTTCACAATAGGTTCACAACCAATTGAAACGGGCGGGAACCACCACACACGGCGGCTGCCCGACCCTCGAAAAACACACGGAAAGTCTGAGAAACTCACCCACAAGCTCGGGTGGTTGGCCTGAGGCCCAAAACTAAGAAAACGGTCGCTGGAACCGTCACACGCAGCGAGTCCCACGACAGTCAACGGGCGGTCAACTGCCAAAAACGAAAGTTGCGTTTAGCTAAAACAAACTACACAGGCACGTAGAGGAGATCGAGGGGATCAAAACTCGAACCTGGGTCGACGGCCAAAAGTGGCCGGAAAAGGGGGAAAACTGGCCGGAAAGCCGCCGGCCTCCTTAGCTTCGATCCGCCGCCCACGGCGGTCCCACGGGTCAATCGAACCCACCAACACGCTAGGCTCGACAAGAGGAAGAGATCTGGGCAGGTGGGAGGTCGCGTCATCGCCGGAATCGCTGAGATCGCCGCTGTGACGACGACTGTGCACGTTCGGATTCTCTCTTTCCGGATTGTTTCGGGAGGAGGCGCCACCACCGGAGGGAAGAGGGAGGCGGCGCGAGTACGGGAAGCCAAAAACCAGGCCGGCCCGCCGTCGGACGCGCCCCCACGCGCCGGCGAAAGGCGCGGCTGGGAGATGCACTCGCGAGGAAGAGAGAACCTTCAGGAGAGAGGAGAGAGAAAATGCTGTGTCATTTTTCTGGGGTTCTGTGCCCTTTTAAAAATCCAACTTTTCAAAATTACCAACTTGCCCCTCTCTTCACACGTCCGTAACTTTCAAACCGTAGCTCCGTTTGATGCGTGCTACGTGTCTACGAACTCGTGAGAACAAGACCTTTCCAACGAACCCAAGGTCAACGCGAAAAGTCCTCCCAAACAAAAAGTCAACTTTTTGCCCCAAGTTTTAAAAGTCAAACTTAAAATTTGAAAAACGCCAAAACACTTTACTTTCCAATAAAATCCCGAAAATCTTTAAAAAGCTTTTCAAAACCACTTTGGAAGGTACGGGGTGTTACACATTGGGTGTTCAATCATTGCACTTGACGACGACCACGACGACCACCATTTCAACTAGTAGGAGGGCCATGCCCAAGGCCACCAGGAAGAAATCAATCAAAGCGGTCAAAAGCAACTGAGCCCCACCAAACCCACATGGCTGAGGCAGTTGATGATTTTAATGAAAATTCTAAGATTTTAATGGAAACGAGACATGAAAGAGATGTTGTGAAGAAAAAGAGAGAAGCATTCAAGGCAGCAAGAGATAGGGCGAGAGTCAAAAGGCAACTAGAATGGGAGGAGATGCATATTATAAGCCAGACCTCTCTAGAATGAGTGAGGTACAATGGAGGTATTGGGAGGAAAAACGAGCAGGAGTCATTGTAATGAGGCAGATGTGCACCAACTAAAGCTCGGAGCACACTCTATTTGGATACTACCTAGATATGTCCAACCTTAGTGGGCCAAGCCAAGGATACCCACTAACAATTAGTTTTATGAACTTCTGAATTATGTTTTTTGTTTAATGTATGCTTTAAATTTAAATTATGTTTAATGTATGTTGTTCGAATTATATTTAAATTATTTGAATTAAATTGTGGAAGCATTATTTACTCCATAACAAATTGATAAGACTACACCACCATACTGCATGTCAAACAAAAGTGACTAGGTTACATGATCATACTGCATTACAGGTCAAATTGATAAGACTAGACCACTATACTGCATGTTAGACCAAAGTGACTAAACTATATGACCATACTGCATACCATGACAAATTGATAAGACTAAACGACCATATTGGTAGTCAGACCAAAGTGGCTACTATACTGCATGACTGGCCAAACTAATAAAACTAGACCATCATACTGCTTCTTAGACCAAAGTGACTAGACTACATGAACATACTACATGCCATGACAAATTGATAAGACTAGACAGCCATATTGCACGTTAGACCAAAGTGACTAGACTACATGACCATACTGTATTACATACCACCCTATTGATTGTCAGGCCTACTTTAATGTGTGCCTTATTTTGCTTGAATTTAAACATATTTATTGTTTAATATTTTTAATATGTTAGTATTAATAATATATCAAAATTGGTATCATTTTAAAGAGAAAAATAAATTATTAATTGTGATATAATTTTTATATATATTTTATTTATAAATTATAACATAACTCTTACTTAATAAAGTTTAAACATAATAAAATTATATAAAAATTCTAAAACCCAAATATGAATTTTAACACTATAGTAGATAGGCATCCCAAAAAACACTATTTGAGGACCCAAATAAATATTGGTTAAACTTACACCATAGTGAAAGTCCTTATCCAACCACATTTTCCCCACGTAGACCAGCCTCTCCATTCCTAAAAAAGCTTTCCACTCACTCCCATTATTAACAAATATACTCGCTTTCCTTCTCTGACACCTGTGAAACGTACTTCCTTCCCATAAGGTCAACTCCCTCAAATTACAATTGTACCCCTACAGCCGTCTCCCTCATTGCTCAATCCGCGAGTATAGCTCCTCTATCTACTCTCGCAATCCGCAAGCCATTTAAAACGCGTTGTTGGAAAAGCGGGAAATCCCGTCCCAATTCGAATTTAAATCACCAAAAAAGAAAAAAAAGCAACACGAATTCAAACCGATTTTCGTAAAAAAAAGTCAATTAATTTCTTGGCTTGCACAACACAACCACACAATTGCACAAAGAAGAAACACATTTTCTTGGCATGTTGGTTTTCTTGTTCTGGTTCTGAGTCTTTTGGGTTCTGACTCGCCAATTTCGCATTGGTGTGTCGTGTATAGGTAATAGCAACTTCAATGAATCATAATTTTTTTTTTTTTTCTTTCCCTACTTTTTGTTCTTTTGGTTTCGAATTTTATATTTTATATATTTTTTTTAAATTTGTATTACAGAGATGGATTTCTATGGGATGAAGAGGAAGCAACTTCAATCGCTCTGTAAAAAGCACGGAATTCCTGCAAATTTAAAGAATGCTGAAATGGCCAATCGGCTTACTTTGCTTCTCAAGGTAACTACAAATTTTGGTTCATATCAATTTTTTTTGTTTTCTATTTCGGCGATGATAAAATTGATGAACAGTAAATACTGGGTTCGAATTATTATTACAAGAAAATGAATCGCTTAACTCAGTTAGGGAAAATGTTGTGTTGGATGTGTGTGCCCTTTTAATTTTGGCGGGAAATTTTACTTTATTGCATTTACAGTCGAATGGGGGTTTTGAATATTTTGATTTACTTTTGTATGATTTTTTTTTTGTTTTTTTGTTTTTTTGAAAATGAACAGGAAGATGAAAATTCCATGACCGAAGTTGAGCCAGTCTATAAGAATTTAGAAGATATTGAAAGTGAAATTGATTCTAAGGTTGAGAGTCAGAAGGTGAAGAAAGTAAGGTTCAGTCCTGAAAACGAAACGTTTTACTTCGTGGGTACGGACAAAGACTCAGACTCGGATTGTGATTACGTTGCAGAGAAGAAACGGGTCGCAAAGAGAAAGTCTACTGTCAACCGGGTTTCGAAGAAAAAGCAGGTTCAGGTTATTGAAAATTCTTTGGAAGTTGAACTCTCCACGAAAATTATGGACACCCCAGTTAGATATACGAGGTCTAGATCAAAAAAAATGGCTGAAGGAGATGCAGAAGCAGTTTTTTTGCCTCTTCCTGAGAAGAAGAAAGTGAAAGCTGGTGCGAAATACATTGATGTTCGTGATAAGCCGCCTCTGGAGTTTGAGCAGAGTGAGAGAGTTGGTGGTAATGCAGAATGCGCCAAAATGAGTGGAGGGTTGATTCGAAGACAGTTGAGAAGCAGGGTGGTGGAGAGTGAAGATGGTGGAGATTCCATGGTTTTGAGGAAGAATGTGTTGCCAAGGGGTTTGAAGAAAACCAAGGACAATAAAGGTAGTGATGGGTTTCTTTTAGCAAATGAGACTTGTCAAGACCGTATCACTGCAGGAAAAGGTGCTAAACCTGAAAAGATCCAGAAGCTATGTAAAGGGAATGTGACAAAGGCTGAAGACTCTAGTGTTTTGACTGAGAAGTTGGGGAAAACTGATCTTTGTGGTAGGATCACACGTTCTCGGACTCAGATTGAAAAGAAGAGTTCTGGAGTTGAACGTGAAAATGATATTAACAAGGTTCAGGAAGAGTTTGAAGAGGTTCTTCAACTTGAAGAAACATTCAAGGGTCTAGATAGAAAGTCTTTGAGGCGAAAGTCTGCTGCACCCCTGAAGAGGAGTGTGGATGGTCAACACCTTGCTGGTGAAGGTGTTGAACCTGGGAAGACTCTAAGGAAGTCAAAACGAAATTTAGGCAGGGACGGGGACTCTGAATGTGGGCAATTGGCTGAAACTAAAGTTGTTCGCCGGAGCAAAAAGTCTGAAACCAAGATTGTGGGAAAAGCTTGCACTAAAAGTTATGTGGGCCAAGAAGAATGTGAAGAGGTTCCTCAATTTGAAGAACCATCAAAGGGTCTGATCAATACTTCTAGGCAGAAATATCCTGTGCTTCAGAAGGGCAAGGAACAGACAAAAGTTGATACTAGAAAACGACCAAGGAATACAGATTTGGAAAGAGCTTCCAAAGTTGAGCTAAGTGTGGAAATACTAAAAGTAGATGAAGTTCCCCTACCCAATTGTCCATTAAGGAGGTCTAGGCGCAAGACTAAATTGTTGACCTCTGTTGGTCCTGATAATAGTAAGTTGACAATTTCCGAAGCTGCTGAAACAGTGAAACAATCAACAGAATCAGTTGCTGAAAAGGGGTCTAATGTGACTAAATGTCTAAGGCTTTCAAGTCGGAATTCTTGTAAAAAAAAACTAATGGAGGCCACTGATGACATGGGTGGAATTGCCAATGGTGTTAAAAAGGGTGCTATTATGAAGCAAATACAAGATTCAACATTGGAAAATGAAAGTTTTTTAATTGTACATGAGCCTTTAAATAAAAAACCTCCAAGGCGATCCTCACATAAGGCCTCCAAAAGTGACTTGGTTCCACCTACAGGACTCATTGGTATAGCTGCTGGAATGAATAAAAAAAGTGAATCTAGCATGCCAATTATACCAGAGGAGGTTCTGTTTACTAACATCAATTCACCTCTTGAGGAAGAATCAAATATAGATGTCGGATTGGATATACAGGAAGCTGCAAGCAGAGAAGTTGTAGAAAAGTCGAGCAAGAAGAGGAAGGGGTCAAGCAAGAAGACAGAACCTGCTGCAAAGGGTCAGCCAGCTCACTTTGCGGTATCTGCTGTATATTCTAACATGGAGAAAGCCATGGACATTTCAGCGCATCTGAAGGAAAATCAGCTCGCAGAGTCTGTGAAGTTTCAAAGTATATCTACAGTCCAAAAGTTACAGAATTTTACTGAACCCGTGATTAAAGTGATGAAAAGTGTTATGTTGGATGATGGAATCCTGGATAACACTTCTGTGGGTCATATGGATGACCATTCTTCTCAGTCTTTGAACAGAGGTGATACTGGTCATGATCATGTAGTTGAACAAAACCGGGAAGAATCTCCAAATAAGCTCAGCAATGTGGCTTCTTCCAGATTTACGTGTCTAGGTGATGATCACTCACCTACCTATCAACCAGATTATGAAGGTAAGGGAGTTATTCAGTTTTGGTGTCAAATATATGAACTAATTACTTTTTAGTGCTTAATATGTTCTTATAAATTCTAGGTGAATCTTTCAACCTGTTGGATGTGAATGAAGAATTGGAAACAGAAGCTTCATCGCCTGTTAAAACCACAAACCATAGAACTGATGTGGTGGATGATCAATTGGCAGACGGTAGCAAAGCTAGTGTTCCTGAAGATCAGAACTTAGTTCAATTGGGTGCTAGTGGGATTAATCAACCAGTTCTAGTTAAACAAAACCCAGAAGAATCTCCAGATAAGCTCAGCAATTGTGACTCTTCCAGATTTAGCAGTCTAGGTGATGATCACTTGCCTACCCATCAACCAGATTGTGAAGGTTAGGGAGTTATTCAGTTTTGGTGTCAAATAGATGCACTAATTAAATTTTGGTGCTTAATATGTTCTGATAATTTGTAGGTGAATCTTCCAACCTGTTGGGTTTGAAAGAAGGATTGGAAACAGAAGCTTCATTGCCTTTTAAAACAACAAACCAAAGGACTGATGTGGTGGATGATCAATTGGTAGATGGTAGCAAAACTAGCGTTCCAGAAGATCAGAACTTAGTTCAATTGGATGCTAGTGGAATTAATCAAACAGTTCCAGTGGAGCCAGTTCTTGAGGATCATCTAACCGAACTGGATGATCATAAGGATTCAGACAGAAATGCTGAGAAGTCCTCTGAAGTAATTGAAGAAATAAGTGCTCTAATGGTTCCGGTTGTTGTGGGTTCTATAAAAACTGCTGAAACAGTTGGAGAAATCCGCCAGGGTAGAATTGTTTCCAGTGATACTGCTGTAACTCCATCCAAATCTTCACTTGTAAAGCAAGGTATGTGATGTTCTCATTATTTTTTATTTTTTATTTTTCCTTTTTTTTTGTTTATGTGATCTTAAATGAAGAGACATATATCTGGCTTTGGCCGGCCAATGAATCCAGAAAAAAAAAAAAAAGAGGATAGAAGAGACNGACATATATCTGGCTTTGGCCCGCCAATGAATCCAGAAAAAAAAAATAAAAGAGGATAGAAGAGACAGTTATTCTTTTTCATTTCCTAATTCTAAGGAATCTTTAAGAAAGAAATGTGGATTGCATCCAGTAAGTTATAAAATAATAATAATGACTGTTTAATCTGCAGAAGGGGATCAACTTCAAGATCAATTTAAATCTCCAGCTGGCAGAAATTTTTATGAAGGATGTGAGTCCTTGTTGGATGGAAGTAAAAACCAGAATTTTTCCTTTGATGACGTTAATGTTCTGGATGAGAATGCGCTGGTGGCAAGTGTGAAAATTTGTTCAAATGTTGACAGTTCTATGGACGCCGTTGCAGAGAAAATAGAGTCAGAGTCTCAAAAAAAATCTCCAGGTGCTTCAAATATTGTGGTTTCTTTAGATAGTGAAGTTCAAGAAAGAGCAACAAATGAAGTAATACAATCTGATCACCAACTGGATCAAGTTAAGTATGGTGATTCTGACATACATGAGGAAGTTGTAATAGAGATGAATGGATGTACTTATATGGTCGGCAATGCTAATATGGATGATATTATTGGAACACTGGATACTGATATAAATCTTAAAAATGTGAGTTTGAAAGCTGAGATAGAGGACAATGTTGTCTCTATGACAGAAATTAATTTAGATAATATTGGTGATTGGTTGGACCATGCCTCTGAAGGTAATAGAGTTTCACAAAGCGAAGCTGGAGTTGCAACCTCTTTTTCTGTTAGGGATGACTTAACAGGAAAACTATCTGCTGTTAACTCTTTTGCCAAACCTCAAATGTGTTCAGGTGGTGACATTGCTGATGCAGAACAAGATGTAGCTGGAAAATTAGATGGACCTGTGGAAGGCAATTTGAAAAATAAACATATTGAGAATGCAATAGATGTTGCAGATAATACAAAAAAATTTGAACAATGTGATCAACAATTCTCTGAAAAGCAACTTAGTGAGCATGAGCATAATGCTGAACTTGCAGAAGAGCGTATTGTGGAACATAATGAGAGTTTTAAGGAACAAGATGATGCATGTGCTATATTCCAAGGGTATATAGACTGTGAGAAAGATAGGGAAACATATTTTGGGGTCAAGAATTCTACTGTTTCCACCCATGAAGCAATGCGGACTGAAGCTGCTAGGATAGGTGACTTGGATTTTACTGGTTTAGGAGACACAGCAGCAGAAAATATGATCACCTCTGGTGTTGAAGATAACTGCAGGAATACTGGGGTTTCAGAAGATAAAGAAGCTTATGCAATGATTAGTGATTGTATGGAGATGCAGCAGCCAGAAAATACAGAGTCTTTGCTACCATTTCCTCTGGTAGGGCCCAAATGGAGGGATCTGCCTATGCAAGAAGGTGACCAAATTGGAATGGTAAAAACAGTTTCAGGCACGAAGGTTGATCATGAATCCACTATCATCCAAGAGTATATAAATTGTGAGGAAGATAGGGATGAATATTTCGAGGTCAAGAATTCTTATGTTTCCACCCATAAAGCAATGTTGACTGGAGCTGCTAGGATTGGTGACTCTGATTTGGCTGGTTTAGGAGACATAGCAGCAAAAGATATGATCTTATCTAGTGTTAAAGATAAGTGTGGAAATACTGGGGTTTCAGAAGATAAAGAAGCTCATGCAATGTTTGGTGGTTGTATGGAGATGCAGCAGCTAGAAAATAGAAAGTCTTTGCTACTATTTGGTTCAGTAGGGCTCAAACGGAGGGAACTTCCTATGCAAGAAGGTAAGCAATTTGGAATGGCAGAAACAGTCTCAGGCATGAAGGTTGATGAGGGTCTAAATGCTGGCAAAGATGTATTTGGTATTGATTTAGGTATATTATATAACAATTTCTTTTATTCATTTGCTGTATCATAATGCATACAACTCCTTGACTATATAAAGTTTGTCGTGTTTATTGATATATATATCTTTTCTTGTTCATTTATAGGTGGTTATCCTGAAAAGAGAGATCTGCCTTCACAAGAAGGCAATGAAATTGGAGTAGCAGAAAGAGTTTCCGATGTGAAGGTTGATGAAGGTATAAATGCTAGAATAGATGGTTTTTGTGAAGAAAATCGTACGAGAACTTTCCAATGGACTGAGGAATTACTTTTTTTGCATAATCTTGATGACATGGCCATCTGATCCGACTACTCCAATGAAACTACAGGTTTTGAAAACTTGCTTCCTATTTCTATGGTAAAACCTGAAATGGGTGTTGATTTCTCCACTGGTTCTGCAGTTCCTGCTTCTAGTCACGGTAAGTGCTGTAATGATAAAGCACACAACACCTTGAATTTATAAAGTTCATGTTGTTTATTTAACTATATATATATATATATATATATATTTGTTAACTTATAGGGGGTGATCCTGAAAAGAGGGATTTGCCTATGCAAGAAGTTAATGAATTTGGAATGCTTGAGAAAGTCTCAAGCGCTAAGGTTGATGAAGGTCTAAATGCTGGCATAGATGGTTTGGGTGAAGAAAACCATCCAAGAACTTCCCAAGGGACTGGGGAAGTACTTGATTTACATAATCTTGATGACGACTCCAAGGAATCTACAGGTTTTGAAAACTTGTTTCCTATCTCCATGATAAAACCTGAAATGGGTGTTGATTGCGCTGCTGATTTTCCAGTTACTGCTTCTAGACTTCTAGTTATGAAAAATGCTTATTGTATCAGGGTGAATAAGCTGCAGCAAGTTAAATATTTGTTTTCAAAATCTCAAGTTCTTTTATTATCATTTTTATAAGCTAGGTGGCATGGGGTGGGGTGGGTGGGGATTTGGGTGAAGACGGTATCCAATTTTGAATCCAAGNAGTGTATCTATGTATCTTTTTGTTTTTTTGTTTTTTTTTTTTAAATTCATTCATTAGAGCTTACACCTTTTATTAAAAATGTTTTGTTCACTGATTGTTTTTGTATCTATGAGATCAAACAGAAAATAAAGCCTTGGAGTTAGATGTTGCCTCGCCTGTTTTCAGTTTTGAGATGAAAGGGCTTTTCAGAGATGACAAAAGAGATGCAGTTAGGAAATCAGATCCAGTGATGTCAAAAACCACTTCAATGAGTGAAGATAGTAAAGATGTGAAGAAAGCGGATGAAAGTGAAGTTATTGCACAAGTTGCTGCAGGGCAATGTAGTGATCATGACCTTATAATGGAAGAAGTTGTGGAATTAAAAGCCACTACTGAAATGATTATTCATTGCCCTGTTGGTTCTCCTGTTACTAATTTTTGTAGTTGTGGTAAGCATTTAACTTTTAATCCTCTCTAACTTTAATATTATTTTTATTAACTACAATTTCAAGAGTCAAAGCTATTAGATAGGAGACCAACAATTATTTTGTACTCAAATACTCTCTTTTCTGTGCAGCTCTTCTTCACCATTGGAGTGTCAAATACTTGGATTTCAACATAAATTGGAATGTTATTGAACTGTTTAATATGTGGAAGTCAATATAAGTGTGGAGGTTATAATTGAAGGAATTTAAATCTAGATCTCCTGATTATGTTAAACTTTTTTATTTAACCTTGGTTCCAATAGTAGAAATCATTTGGACGTGGGAAACCATTATTTACTGTATTTTGTGAATAATAAACTCTTGGAGTTAATTGTTGAATCTATTATATTCACCAATTTTTTGATGAAAATTCTTTTAGGAGATGGTAAAAGAGCTGGATTTGAGAAACTAGATGCAGGGCTAATTAAAGCCAGTCTGATGGATGAAGATAGTGAGGATGTGAAGGAAGGCATAGAAAATGCAACTTCCAGAGAATATGCTGAAGAGCTATTTGGTATCCAGAAAGGTACAGTAAGGGATTGAGGGTTGCTAATTTGACACATGGCATTTTTATATTGTCAGACTAGCCCTTGTGTGGCAATAGTTGTAAGATTGATACTGAACACAATGAGGAAGCACTTAGTTCACATGTATATGTTGAAAATTTGTCAGAAAGTGATGACTTCTGACAATCTGAAGATTTGGAAAGAATGCCTCTCTTTCCAAATTGTAATCTAAATTGAGCATTGATTACACTGGTTTTCTAGTTCTTGTTTGTGGCAAGTTGCTAATGCCTTGATGTTAACATGTAACTACTAGAATATATTTGATATTTTCAATGAATTTATGGAATATTATGGCATGCTTACTTATTAATAATCATGTTGATTTTGGAATGTCAGATAATAGGGCCTTAAATGTTGGATCTGAAATTTTCACCCAGCAAGAGATGAATATGATTTTAGGGGATGCAGAACAAGATATTCCTGAAAATTTAGCTGGACCTGTGGAAGGAAATTTGATAAATAAGTGTAGTGATAATGCAATGGATAATGGGGACGATGTAAAAACATTTGAACGATGTGATCAACAGTTATCTGAAAAGCAACTTGGTCAGCATGAGAATCATGCTGAATTTATAGAAGATCCTATCTTGGAAGCTAATGAAAGATATAATGAGAAAAATGATGTGTCTGCTATCAGCCAGGAATATAAAGATTGTGAGAAAGATAGGGATGCATATTTTGGTTTCAAGAATTCTAATGTTTTCACCCAAAAAGCAATGTTTACGGAAGCTACTAGGATCGGTGACCTTGGATACACTGGTTTAGAAGACACAATGGCAGAAATTATGAACATCTCTGGTTTTGAAGATAAGTGCCCAAATACTGGAGTTGCGGAAGATAAAGAAGCTCATGCAATGACCGGTGATTCTTTTCTTAAAGACATGGGTGAGTTTCGAAAAAGTAATGTTGCTGCTCTGGGTGCTTGCACTGAGGTTGCAAATGGGACATCAAATGAAGTTTCAGAAAATCTATTGCAACTTGATGAAGTAAATTTTGGTGGTCTTGACAAGTGCCATGAAATCTCTTCAACACTGGATAAATGTGCTCCTGGTGCTTCAATTATTGGAAGCATTGAAGCAGTAATTGGCATTGAGAATGTTGATGATGGCACTAAGTTGGTAGGAAAAATGCTGCTTGGTTTGGATGATGGCAGTCTTTGTGAAGAAAGAAACTTTTCAGATATTAACTTAGTTTCTGATATTTCTTGTAGCAGACATGATTTGGGGCCAAGTGACCTTAATGTTCCACATTCTTGTGAGTTTCTTTGCTCTGTGCTTCTACTTATCTGTTGAACCTTATTTACCAATGAATGATGTCTTCTGGATTTCTGGTTTGCTCTATGCTTCTGGTTTTCTGTTTTCTGGTTTATTTACCAATGTACATCATATAACTTGCAGCTATTCTGATACTTCTTATCATTATGTAATATTTACAAATTGTACATTATATGGCAGTGAATGATATCGTAAAACAATTTTACTGTTAATACACGTGACATATTGAATATCTAAAATCCATGAGGTTTATTGAAAGAATTTTCTTTCTGTTCATAGGCAATGATCCTGAAAGGAGAGATCTGACTATCCAAAAAGGTGACAAATATGGAGAGGGAGAAATAGTCTCACCCATGAAGGTTGATGAGGGTCTCAATTCTAGCACAAATGGTTTTGGTAATGAGCTATGTATATTATATAACAATTTACTTTTTTGTCATTTGTAATGATAATGTAGACAATACCTTGATTATATAACATCTGTGATGTTTGTTGAAAACTATATATTCTCGTTTTAAATTTTAGGTTGTGATCCTGAAACGAGGGATTTTCCTATGCAAGAAGTTAAAGAATTTGGAGTGCCAGAAAGTGTCTCAGGCATGAAGGTTGATGAAGGTCTAAATGCTGGCATTAATGATTCTGATGAAGAAAACCATACGAGAACTTCCAAAGGGACTGAAGTACATGATATGCATAATCTTAATGACGTGGCCATCTGTTCTGGTGACCCCAAGGAATCTAAAGCTTTTGGAAACTTGCATCTTAACTCTATGATAAAACTCGAAATGTGTGTTGATTGCTCTCCTGATTCTCTAGTTACTGCTTCGTGTCATGGTGAGTGCTTATTGCATCCGGGTCAATAAGCCACACCAAGTTAATAATTATTTGCAAATTAAAATTTTTTATATTCATTCCCTAAGCAAGGTAGGGTGGCACTGGTGTGAAGGAATAGTACCTTGGTCTGAAACCAAGGATTGTAAATATTTATATATATCTTCTCATTTTATGAAAATAATCAATCTTCATTTATTAGAGATAACTATTTACACTACTGATTTTTTTATCTCTGTGATTATGCAAAAAATAAAGCCTCAGAGTTAGTTGCATCGCCTGTATTCAACAGTTGTGAAATTAAACTTTTTAGAGAAGACAAAAGAGATGGAGTCAGGAAATCAGATCCAGAGATGTCAAAAGCCAATTTGATGAGTGGAGATACTGAGGGCGTGAAGAAAGCCAATGAAAGTGATGTTAGGCAACTTCGTGATCATGAGCATAAAATGGAGGAACTTATGGAGTTAAATTCCAATCAGGAAATAGGAAATCATTGCCATGTTGGTTCTCCTGTTTCTAATTTTTCTAGTTGTGGTAAGCATTTAATTTTTTAATCTTTCCTATTGTTAATATTTTTTTATTTTTTTATTAACTAAAATTCCCAGAGTTTAAGCCATTAGAGAGGAGGCCAACAATTATTCTATACTTCAAAAATATTCTCCTTTCTTTGTGGTTCTTCTTCACCATTAGAGTTTCGATTACTGGAATTCAACATAAACTGGAATGTTGTTGAGGTGGCCAACATGTGGAAATCGATATATGTTTGGAAGTTATAGTTATAGGAATTCAAACTGAGATCTCTTGATACCATGTAAAACTTTTTTAGTTGACCATGGTTGTAAATTCCTAATGTGTATTTTTGGGAATAATAAAGCCTTGGAGTTTAAATATTAAATTTGTTGTATTGACCAATTTTGAGATGAAATTGCTTGTAGGAGACGGCAAAAGAGATGGATTTGAGAAATTAGATGCAGGGCTGATTAAAATCAGTCTGACGAATGAAGATAGTGAGGATGTGAAGGAAGGAATAGAAAATGCTCTAGGAAATGGACCAGTTTTTGCAGAGCAACACTGCGATCACGGGCAAGGAAATGCAGATGAGGATATTGATGAGTCTGGTGATGTTAAGTATTCTGGTGTCTGCACACGAACAGGTACATTGATAGCTGATGCTGAGATGGGTGGCTGCGAATCCAAAAATGCTTCTGATGTGCCCGCCGCTGAAAGTGATTCGAATCATGCAAAGCCCCAAGCAGGAAATAATGTGAACCCTGATGCTGAGGATATTGAGTTTTCAGTTGATAGTGATTTTGTTTCAGAAGTGAATGCAAGGATGGATCAATGCCCCACATCTGCAAATTCATTTTTGAGAGAAGGTACATATTTTTGCACTTGAACTTGAAAGTTCTTTTGTTCTTCTTACCATGTATTCGAACCTTCCCTCTAATCATTTATTTGAAGGTATTTACATGCAAATTTGGACCAATTCTTTGACCTTTGCTAAATTTTTTTTCTCAGTAAATTTAGAATCCCCTAGAAAAGGTATCAGTGTCTCTGCTATGCCAAGATGGAAGAACAACAGAAATAGTTTGATCCCTATACCTCCAAAGAGTCTTATCAATACTTATGATATGAAGGAAAATTTCGGAACCACGAAGAGCGACCAAGTTAACATCACAGCAGTGAAAACTTCGCAAAATAGACGTGTATTGGAGGATCTTCAAAACAAGTAGAGCTAGTTGCGTTTGCTCATATTGACAAGATGGAGTAATTCTTTTTTGGCTGAGCATACCTCATGCAGATCTTCATGAAAGTGTTTTGGTAGTTTAAAATATTGGTTGTAAATGAACTTGTTGATGGTACAGCTAATCTTATACTGTACAACGTATGCATGGTGCTGTAGTGCAATTACAATATTTTAGTATGAGAATTTCTGATGTCAAAGTTTGTCTGCAAATGCAATATTTTAGTAAATTAATGTTCAAACTTTAGTTTTTCTGTGTTGACGTGTAATGTAATTTATCTTGTCTAGTTTGGTGGAAATCAAAATACTAAACAAAATTAATTGGTTGGACAGGAGGTTTGCATGTGAATGAACTAGCTTTATACATTAAGACTACTTCCCCCACTAATTTTTTTGGTTTTTAGACTTTGCTTTAAGCTAGGAAAGTGATTCCATACATCGGATTCCTTGGACAAAATGAAGACAAGCATCAAAATAATGGAAAATCAGTAGAATACGAACAACTTTGTTTTTGCTAGGAAACATTGGTGGGTACTGTTATTTAGACCAAACTTTTTCATTTTTATCTTCAACACTTCAACAAAAATATAATTTCCAATTCTACATAATGTAAATTGACCTTTAAGGATTTCTACATTTAATTCACAAAAAGTAAAAATTCAATTGAACCCATACCCAACATCAACTCTCTAACAAAACCCTAAACACACTACAACACTCTCCAACAAGTTTAATATTGATGAATGAATTGTCAAATTGTGGTTCGGGCATCTTTTAATGAAATATTTTTATCATTCCTACAATAGATTAAATGCTTATTTTCAAAAACTAGAATCACAACATGTTCGGCGCACCAAAGCCTAACATGTTATGAGTTGTTCGGCAATAACGCATTGAATATAGTGTTATCCATTAAGCCATAGACTATTGGATATGTCTAGAAAATTAAGAAAAAAAAAGGGAGTTCGATTGTCACAAATTGAACATCTTTCCACCTGTTCGATTGTGCGCCACTGAACATCCTTTTCTACTTGTTCAGTTGTTCGCTGCTGACCATTCTTCTACCTATTCGGTTATGCATTTTCGAACCTCCTTCTACTTGTTTGGTTAACCAGTGCCGAACAAAATCCAATAAAAAATTCAAAACTCTCCCCTTTCCTTTGTGTTAAGTTCAACATTAAACAACTAAGACTCAAACTATTGCAATTCAAAAATGAATTATTTGATGCAAAGGCAATGGGTGGTGATGTTTGGTGGTGGGTGGTGTGGTATTGGCCTTGGGTTGTGATGGTGTTAGGTGTGTTGTTGGATATAAAGAATAAGAATAAGTTGGATTTTAATAAGGGTTAAGTTTGGACAACTTGTTAGGTGTAATAATAAATTTTTCAGAATTTTAAATTTAATGTTAGGTGCAGAAATAGAAAAATTGGATTTAAATAGCAGCACCCAACATTGTTTTAACCTAATTAACTCAGCCTATACTTAAATCGACCATATGTTAAACAGTCAAATTGTCATGTTAAAATTCCAAATCTCTTCTACATTCCCAAGCTCAACTGCAGCATCATGCAATTCATTATAGAGATGTATAAGGTGACTCAAATACATTGCAGTATTTTCTCAAGATCCACCATGCATGCTTATTATGAATTAGCACTTGGTTTTTGGTTTAATAACAATCAAGGCTTAATACCAATGATTCGACTCAAGAGGTCATATAATGGTCATTTTCATTTACTCTAAACAAGCCACCAGAATGGAATAGACAACAATATTTCTAAGAAATAAAAATCAAACATTTATTGCAAGTTCAATCCTTCTAAATAGGCACACAGACAAGAAGAATTGCCTTGTTTGGAAAACACTATTGGACAGCTGAGAAATACATCACCTACATTGCAGCTATTTTCTCAAATACTGCACAAAAGGACACGGTTTGATGACACTATATATGAACCCCTTATTGAGAAGGGAATATAAATTATGAATCAAACTAACTTTATCTTCTCTTGGGATTACAGACAGGCATGAATACAATCTCTTACAACCCACAAAATCCATGTATTAAAGAATTAATGAAAACTTTGCAAATCAAATTTATGTGTCAAATCCCAGTCTCTTTGTATCTACATGCAGCCAACCAGGATAGCCCTTCATATCTCATCTTTCACCACAGATGACTCAACCATGAATAAAACGATTTCAGAGAATGCCTTCATCTTCAATCGAACAATGTAGTTCACTTGCATCGTTTTTTCTTTATGTCCAAACAGGCTTTCTATTTATAACTCACACCACCTAAACCTTCTACTGTATAGTGTATCTTAGTCACAATCCAACCCACAAACTTCTAATACAATGCCACCTCTCGACACAAATGGGTTGATTCGGACCCATAACAGCGAGAATATTGATGCTAGAAGAATTGACCAGACCACAATGATTGTGGGAAGTCTGTCATTCCTTCCCACCATACCCTTTAGGAATGGGTAAAGATGGACAATGACCCAAATGGCAAAGAACAACTTACCAAAGAGAGGACCCCAAGAATCGTAACCATTGTTTATGGCATCAGAAACCCCAACTACGACTCCAATTATGTTTATGATCAATAAGGTCATGGGAGGGATCAAAAGTGACGTCCACTTAAAGATGTATAGCTCAGAAAACTCTCCATCATCTGCTGCTTTGGATGTCACGGTGAAGTTTGTGCTAACTCCCCCCAAAACCTTGAGCAAACCCTGGATGAGTGCAAAAAAGTGAGATGAGGCACCACCAATCACCCAGAACTGCTCATTTCTCCACCAGTCATGTATGCCAACATGTCCCCACTGCATCTCAAGTATGCTAGTTGCAGCTATGGATAAAAAGAGGGCCATGAAAATGATGCTGGCATAGTTGCTAATCTGCATATCAGAAAAAGGCCAATATTAGCTGAAAGCTTTGTAACTGATATTCAGCAAGCACAGAATTTTCAAGTAAGACTTCTCAAGAAAATATATACGCATAAAGAGGGGCCAGGGTAACAAATTTTGATACGTATTATATAGTTCAGATTAATGTAAAGAGGGAAATTACCGCAGGGACAATGAACTTCCCAGTAAGGAGACAAACAGCCGGCAAGGCACAGTATGCAATCAAGGGAATGGATGTCAATGGATATACAACCGAGTTTATATAAGAAAAGCGCTCCAACCATTTCAAACCACACCCATATCCATACCATATTGGACAGTGCCTGCTCAATAAAATTTCAACAGATCCCAAGGCCCACCGAAGCACTTGGTGTAGCCGATCTGACAAGTTTATAGGAGCAGAACCCTTAAATGCAGCCCTTTTGGGCATACAATACACTGACCGCCAGCCATGGCAATGCATCTTGAAGCCTGTTAGGATATCTTCTGTAACAGAGCCATATATCCATCCAACCTGGAACATAATTAACATTTAGAAGACACAAAAATGTCAATGTCAATGTCAAACCTTGCTCAACAGAGAGCTTGAGAGTCTTTTCATTAGTAAATTTCATAAAATGACGCAGCATACCTCCTTCCCCCATTCTGTTTTATCTTCATAGCCACAACTAATGACATGGATGGCTTCTTTCAAGAGCGATGCAGAACTCGTTCCCTTGGGAACTCCACCATCTTCCATTAGTGTTGAAGCTATGAAAACTGGCGACTGTCCAAACTTTTTCTCAAATTTTATTTGGGGCATCAGGGATGATTTTTCATTATCTATTCCTGCCAAAAAGTCCCAGTAGCAAAATAAATAATCTGGGTATAACAAAATGTACCACATAACACAGTCTACTGCATACAAAAATCTAATTAATAATCCAATTCACAAATTTGAGGTTTGGGACTAAGTATCTTAAGCAAGGAAATTCAAGATCATACTCTAACGGGCAGACAACAATTGTAGCAATTGGAAACCACTTCTTACCTTCAATTCCCTCCTGAATATTTTCAAGTGCATGTATCTGCTTTGAAGCCTCCCTGTTCTTCTTCTTTTTATCATTTGATTTTGATTTTTTATTCTTCTTTCTAGATCCACAACAGAAGCAGCACCATTTTGGCCAACAATTACAAGTCTTCCCTGGGGGTTTCTTCTTGACGGGAGCATCATATCCATAGAGTGCCTGCCTTCGGAAGACACACCCTGTTCCGACATAAATTGGTCCTTGGATCCCATCTAAACCTTTCATATTGATCTGTTTCCAATTTATGAAAAGGAATTAGCTTTCCTTACAAAGATTTATGTTATTGGAATTTAGCCCACAGGTCTACTATCAGAATTATGTAATTTAAGGAAAAAAGTCCTTACATCAAAGAATACAACGTTGCGATTTGAGTATCTATCATGAAGATCAATCCCATCAAATCTCTGAGGAAATTGTACATAACAGATCTTCTTTCCTGAAGTGGGGTCCATCATGAAGCACATTGCTTCGCGAAGTGCTTTGCTGTTGTTTATATAGTGATCACAGTCAACATTCAGCATGTAAGGAGCATTTGAGATAATTGCCGACACCCGTACCTTGATTTATTAGCCAACACACCAATCATAATTAGATTAATTAAGATATAAAATGAAATGCCAAGTTCATACGCATGCACACACATAGATGGGAGAGAGCTATACCAGACTATTCATAGCCCCAGCCTTTTTGTGATGATCAAAACCTGGTCTCTTCTCACGAGACACATAAACCAGACGTGGCAATTCATTTCCTTCAACATCACGAACACCATTTTGCCCAAGGAAAACCTGTGAAAGATGGTAAAGATTAGAATTATGAACAGTGTATATAATCTGTATAAGGGCCTACTAAACACATGGATTGGCTCAACAACCATGAATGCATTAAATGAACACCTCACCTGAATCATCCCAGGATGATCCCTGACATTGTTCCCAGGCCATGGAGTCCCATCCTGCATAGTCCAGCCCTCCTCAGGAACCTTCTGCGCTGTGGCAACCAACCCATTTATCCGAACTTTGAACTCTTCATAATCCCTCTTTACCAACAAAAAGACAACACCAGATCAGAAACATCATCCAGAAGTAACCAAAAGTTCTTGTATCATGGAAGCTTATCACATATAATTTAAGCCAAGGATTATTATGAAAATCATCCTCTTTTTTACTCAAAAGATTAAAATACGATTATTATCTATTATATTCACAAATGAAGAAAGTTGGAAACCTTCATGGCTCGGCGTTCCCTGACAAATGTTGGATCTACTTTGTCTCTCAAATAGTCGACTTTTTGAGCAAAATACCACTCTGGGGCCCGGGGTTCAATATTGAACTTCTTGCAAAATGGGACCCACTTCCTTGCAAACTCAGATGTCTCTGAGAGGGCTTCAAAAGTGAGCATGGCAGCACCATCATCTGAGACATAGCATGCAACTTTTTCAACTGGATAATCTACAGCAAGGATGGACAGAACCGTGTTTGCCGTGATAAGGGGGGGTTCCTTCATAGGATCAACAGTACTAACAAATATATCTATATCAGCTAACTCAGATGGCTTCCCTTCCTTCTCATACCTGAAATTTTTTTGGTAGAATAGCTTAGAACATATATTTCAAACAACCACTTACAAAGAGCATGCAGGAGGAATAGGGAGAGAGAGATGGCTACCTCAGTGATAATCGATCAAGGTATGTTTCTCTCTCAATCGGATACCATTTAGGGAACTGATCCAATATCCATGACATAGCAAACCAAATTTCACATATTACAGATGTTAACCACAATCCGTATGCATCATTGACTGGATGGAGAATTCTATAATGAAAAAAGAGGCCAAGAATCGCAAGACGGAGTAGGATTATCATTCTATATGGATTTATCTTGCTTGAGGGAATAGGCAACTTCCTTGAAAGCGGCTGCCTGCCTTCATCCATCCTGTAAAAATGAAAAAAATTACTCTTAGTTCAAAAAAATCTACATCACTCTAAGTACTGACAGAACTAAGTTTACACTTAAGGTGAAACAGATAATAATATAGCACCATTTAGATTCCATTAACATGCATGGAGTATTCTGTAGTCAGTTTGCAGACAGCCAATTTAATGCATTACCAAAGGAGAGTTTTAAATATTATGGATAAATGCTTTTCTTTTTGCATGTATATAAACTGTCATTAGATTCAACTGCTTGTAAGCATCTTCTCGTTTAACAAGAACTTCAAAGTTCGAAAAACTGATTAAGCTGTTCCTGACACACGCTGATTTTCTTAACTTTTAGTTTACTACTCTGAAATTAAATATAGTCAAATTTATTTGACAGGAGATTTGACGGACAGTTGTTATCACAATAAACTTCTTTCGAAAACCTAACAAATGATGAATAAATGAAATATTCAATCATTGATTATAATTTATGTAAGTATGCAGTATGCTCCATCACTAAATAACTTGGTCAGACACTATTTGAAGCAGCCAACTCCCAGTACAAATCAAGTAACAGCAACAGCATATTCTTCTTCTCTCCCAATTGATTTAAAGAAGATATAAGAAAAAAAAAGAAGCTAAAAGAATAAAGTTTCACACAGTAAAATCTAACTTATAGCTTATCAAAACTAAACTCTACTTTTATATTTAGTTTGTCTTTAATTTGAAGCAGCCAACTCCCAGTACAAATCAACTAACAGCAACAGCATATTCTTCTTCTCTCCCAATTGATTTAAAAAAGATATAAGGAAAAAAAAAAGAAGCTAAAAGAATAAAGTTTCACAAAGTAAAATCTAACTTATAGCTTATCAAAACTAAACTCTAGTTTTATATTTAGTTTGTATTTAACTAGAGAGTAAAATAGCACGACAAACCAATGAATATTAACACATTCTAAAGGTTAATCAAAACTAAACTCTACTTTTATATTTAGTTTGTATTTAATTTGAAGCAGCCAACTCCCAGTACAAATCAAGTAACAGCAACAGCATATTCTTCTTGTCTCCCAATTGATTTAAAGAAGATATAAGGAAAAAAAAGAAGCTAAAAGAATAAAGTTTCACACAGTAAAATCTAACTTATAGCTTATCAAAACTAAACTCTAGTTTTATATTTAGTTTGTATTTAACAAGAGAGTAAAATAGCATGACAAACCAATGAATATTAACACATTCTAAAGGTTATTGACAATGCACCTACTTGGGTAAATCAGGATCATCCGGCTCATTGTTTCCACCATCATTTCCTCCTTCGTGCTTCACCACCTGAAGTTTTTCATTTTGCTTCTTCTTCCAGTCCTCCATTCGCTCCTTCCATGCAACAGTTCCGTATCCATATACAGCCAAGTCCTTCTTAGGATCCATTGGCCTGGGTGGAACTTCATGATCAAGAGACAACAGTTCAAGACCAAGAATCACACAAAGATAAAGTAGTCTGAACAGACACAAAAATTGTAACAAATTTAATTAGCTTACAGGACATAGAGGAATCAGAAGACGGCATTGGATGAACTCGTTTTCCACGACTCATAAATGGGGGAATAATAAGAGCATGCTTATCAGAGGCAATCCCAACATCCTTCACCAAAAACAAAAATTATCAGACACAGATCAATAATTAAAACACAGAGAGTGAAAGAGCGTCAACCAGATAAATTATTTCACCTCTTGGCCATAGGTCAGGAGAGGGATCTCAGAAGCCACGGATGCAGAATCAAAGTCTGCCGGAGTACTAATTCCTGAACCATGGACTTGGGAACCCCGTCCGACATTAAGGCGAGCAGCCAGCACTGCCTCAGCAATGTGGTGAGGATCTCTCCTATCGTTGCTTGCAATATCAAACTCATTCTCCAAATCATCAATATCATCCTCTTCTTCATCGCCTTCAACTCTTGGACTCCCTAG
The DNA here is from genome assembly GCA_003254885.1 of Purshia tridentata. Lineage (NCBI taxonomy): Eukaryota > Viridiplantae > Streptophyta > Magnoliopsida > Rosales > Rosaceae > Purshia > Purshia tridentata. The sequence goes on from QANT01001031.1 coordinate 22,447, forward strand.
AAAAAGTTGCATTTCCATTATTTTTTGTTTCAAGAAAAAACAAAACAAACAAACAAGCAAAATGGACATTGACATGAGGGCATAGACTCACCTTTGATGCGCTTGTATCTGGTTTTGCACTGTGGGCAGGCTTGATTGCCCTCTCTTCTTTCATATTCATAGCAAGATCTGCAGACAGGGAATGCACATTCATTGCAAGCAACAAATGGCTCTCCATCCACTGTGATCTCTATTTCATCCCCACAGATCTGGCAAATCTGCCCACTCAGTTCTTTAACAGATGTTACCTGCAACTCAAAGTTCCGATAGAAATACCAATCACCATCAGGTCATGAAGGCTAAAAATGGGAAGGAAAGAAATTCTAAACAACCCACAGACTGCTTAAAAAGGAAAATAGTTAATTTGCTAGATATTTATCGAAAAATGATCAGACAGCTACAGAAGCAAAGTTAAAAACTTTATGCACCGGTTCATTGACCACCTCTGAAATCAATAAAGAACAAAAGAGAAAAATAACTAATTTATGGGAGCCGTTTCAGCAATACTACAACAAATGCTGGGCAGGGAAAGAGATTTCAAGCATGACTGTGAAGCTGAAGAAAAAGAGAAAAAGAAAACTCAATTCATATATACTGAAAACCCATCCACCAAAATTCTCTAATTGAGCTTAAAATTCTTGAAAATCAGAGAAGATGGAAAAGGGCAAAAAAGAAAAAAAAAAAAGGGAAATTTGCTAAAAAAATAAGTAAGAAGAAATGAAAATAGCATAAACCGAGTAGAAGAAGGGAAAAAGGCCAGAAATAGAAGGAAAAATCTAATGTTTTAATGTCAGGATCTAGCGAAAAATGTAAGAGGAGAGACTCAAAATGGGAAAATGGTTATCTTCAAAATGCAGAATGGGGTCAAAAAATTAATTTATGGGACAAAGAGAAAACAAAAGCAACAGATTATGAAGGCTGTTAACATTTCCATTTCCAGTAACAACAGTAGAGTTGAGAGGAAATGCGAAAAGCTCAAGGGGAAGAAAACAGACTAAGAAAATAGACTTACTCTTGAAGCCTCATCGGCATTGATAAGAACAAACTCGTTCCTGTTGTGAGAGCCTGCAATGAGTCTTCCTTTGGTATCCATAGCACTGAGCACACGCAAACAAAGCCTTGAAACTCAACGAGACCCAACTCACGAAACCAATTTCTCTACCTCTCTCATCACTCAAAACCAACCAAAAACACAGCTTTACCCCTCCAGCGTCTCCTCTCTTTGTGGTTGTTGCTTTAGTCCACTCTCTCAGGCGCCCATTACAAGGAACACCAACCCCACATTACACAATGAATAAAAAACAGAGCTTTACAGAGAGGTACAGAGAGGTAGAGAGAGAGAGTAAATAAACAATGAGTGAATAAAATAAAATAAAAAGAAAAAAATTAAAATAACAAATAAGAATGGAAGTGTTTTGTTTGTGTAATGAATGATTCTTTTCTTGAGAGAAAGACCCAGTCTTCTAACAAATGGCTGTCTGCAATGCAAAGCTTGGTGCTTTCGATCTGTGTCACGGATTTATATTATAGAGAGAAAGAAAGAGACTTTTAGCTTTAGAAAAAAAGAGAGAGAGAGAGAGAGAGAGAGGAATCAACAATCAAAACACAGAAGAGACGAGAAAGGGACAGAGACAAGTGGAGATGAGACTCATAAGAGGTTTGGAATACATGACTATGAATATGAATATATAATTGGATCTACATGTACTGTAACTCACACATCTATCTATCTAATTCCCCAAAAACTACTTCCCAAAAATTTCTTTATGGGTTTTTGTTTTTGAGTGGGACCCAGAAATTTGATGATGATGGTGATGATGGAAGCCGTGGACCATGGCAGTGGTGGTGGTGGGGCGAACCGGACAAGAGTCGGTGGTGCCACTGGGACTGTGGTGGTGGAGGAGGGGTATTTTCGTAAAATCAGTATAGACAAATGAAAGTAAAAAAAGGTGTCGGGCTTTCGTATGTGGGTTATGTAATGTAACTGTCGGTGACTCGGTGACTCGGTGACTTGGGTGAGTCGGTGACTTGGGTGACTCGGGGGTGTTGCTGTTACTGTTCTCACTTTCTTGTTCGATTTGGTGTCTCTTTCTCTCACTCCCTGTCACGGTTTCGGTGTGTGGTGTCCTGTCAAATGAGAGAGAGGGTTTTTGTTGTTGAAGAGAGAGAGAGAGAGAGAGAGAGAGGAGGCCAACAGCACTTAACAGCGGAAGAGCAAACACAGTACGCTAAGTGTCACGTGTGACTCGTGCAGAGCTGGTGGACCGAGAAGTCGAAAGTCCAGCAAAATCTCGCGAGAGCAAAATCTCGCGAGAAATTGAATCGGCTGTCTAGAAAGTTAAAACCATAAAGCCAAACAAATCAGTGGTGGGAATCTGCTTGCTGTTAATAGTTTACCTACCTCATATTTAAAGATATATGTATATATTTAAGGAAAAAAATACTTCCCCTTTCCTATGCCTCTTTTGGTTAATTGTTATCATAAGGTTGCCATACACATCACATATTTACAGTAGTTTACTCGTGCGAGGAAATATTTTGCTCACTACTGATGAGTATTACTATTATGTTAAATGATTGATACATATTATTTAAAGGACACGAATAACATGGGTTAACTATTTAGTATGGTGATGATGCTCACCACTAGATTTGTTGTTGTATGGACTTTATTTGGAAATTGGTCCCGGCTTCCGGAGGAGAGTATTGATCCATATGGGAGTTGGGGAAGAAATTCGACACCTCCTTGTTTCTTTTACCAATATCTCAATTGTTTTGGCTCCTCATACTTGTAATTTTGTTACACACCATTTAGCTAGTTATGGTTTGGGTTATCAAACTCTTTATTAGATGGAGGAAGAGTCACCATGGCTTTCATCCTACCTCCAAGATGATGTAATTTCTTTGTTGAAGTCTAAGTAGGCACAAAACCTTTAATCAAAAAGTCGGTTTGTAATTGCACATGATTGCAAAGAATTTATAAATAGTGGTGGATTGATCATCACACTAAAAAGTTGAAGGTTTATCGTATTTATTCAATGCCTCACTAAAAAGTTGAAGGTTTATTGTATTTATTCAATGCCTCTTCTAATTTTTTTTATTAAGGCATAGAGCCATTTGTGGAGGAGAATCAAATTTGGGTAAAAAATAGAAAATTTTACGATCCTTCTAACAAAGCAATCCAAAAATTGCAATGTCTCTTCTAATTTATTATGGCATTTTTGGATTTGACATTAAAAAAAAAAAAACTCTCTTTAAAACTGTCATTAAAAAAAATCTTTAAATTACTAGTACATTTTAAAGAGTTAAGTGGGTTGAATCACTATAAATGCTTCAGGCAGATTACCATGTCATCATGTTAACCTGTTTATCAAAAAAATGGGTTAAATTGCTCTTATCATGTCTTCTGATTAAATCTAAATAGTTATTAAAGGGTTTAACACAACCCCATTTACAAGGAGAATAGAAAAAGAGCAAGAGGGTATATATATATATATATAAGCAATCTATTACAGTCAATTGCCCCATAATTATGTCTTGGCTCAAATAACATAATTTTTTATAAGATTTATTTATCACAAGTTACCCACCTAGATTATCCATTTCTACTTCACCACCCAAATTAAAATTTGAATCAATGTACCACTTGAATTGTTTGAAAAATTGCAATGTCACGCCTCCATTCAATTCCGTCAGCTTTTTCGTCATTCCAAGCCTAATCGCTATATCCACCACAACCACCACCACCAATCTACAACCACCCTAATCTCTCTCTCTCTCACTCTCAAACTAGGTTATATATTTTACCAATGAACAAGTACATGGCCAAGCCCAAGTTTAATCAAGGCCCAACCCTAAATTGCAACAATAATGAAGGCAAGCGAGCAAGCATGTTTCGAGCAGGGCCACGGCGAGAATTTCAAAGCCTACCAAGAGATCGCATGTTTTTTAGGAGAAGTCCAACTATGGCAAAAATCATAATTGAATTTGAATGCAAATTCGACAACTTTAGAGTTAACTTGGACGTGAAAGAAAAGAAATCCAAGAGTTTGAATCCAACAAGGAGAAGGATTTCCTCGAAGGTCCTAGGGTTTTGATTACTAAATAAAGAAGGCATAAGCATAAAGAAAAGCTCTCTACATGCACAACTCTTACAACAACCCAAACCTTCTCAGAAAATTCTCAGATTTCTCATAATAGTATTATGATAAGTTCTTCAAATTCTTCAAGTTCTTAAGAATTTCATTCTTTTTTTTTTAGCTCTGCTTGGATAGTTTTCCTTGTATTGATTTCTCCTTTGTTGATTTAGATCTTTATTTTCATGTTCTGTAGATGAGGGTTATTGTTAGAATTACTATTGTCACTCATATTAGAGATAATCAGATTGAGCATACTTTTCATATTAAAGTGCACAATTTCTCTTTATATCCAATTAGTTAAGTTCTTGTTCATCGCATATTTACCGTTGAGCACA
>QANT01001033.1:0-11528 GCA_003254885.1 Purshia tridentata
AATTAAGCTACATAAATCAAGCTATGCTACCCCAATTCTCTCTATAATAACTACACAGTTGACTCACTTCAACTGTACGTAGTACAAGTCCAAGTCCAAGTGCAGCTTAATTAGCTCCAGCACACACCAGACCTGGATACAAACGAAACGCCTAGAATTAAACAACAAAATCCCTTCTTGGCCAAAAAAAAACAACAACAAAATCCCTTCTTACTAGTAAATCGTATTAGCAAGTCAACCAACATGATTAGGGTTCACATGGCCAACTGTAAAACGAATGAGCATCTTCTTAATACATATAAAGTTTTTATTTATTTATTTATTTATTTATTGATGTCAAGTCTTTGTTTAATCTTCTGATTAAGTGGCAGTCTTTATGGCTGCCTTCTATTTTCCAATTGGAACAACGTGCAATTTGTTGTTAGTTTATGTATATATTAGGAGAAGTTTTGATTTTCTTTTTCAAGTCTTTCTTTAATTTCTGATTTACAACTTGCAATTTCTTAATTATTTACATGGGAAGTTTGAATCATCACTGGTTACCACTCACATACAAGCTGAACCTTATTTTTTTTTTCTCAGAACCCCATCTCAAAGTGTGAACATGCTGGATAATTAAATTGATTGGAGTACAGATTGAACATGGAAGCTACAGTGATTCCCAGTGCAATTGTTCACTATGAGGACTGGAGCGTACGAGTCAAAACCTACTTGTTGGGTGAAGATCTTTGGGACGTTGTGGAAGCCGCTGCTGAAGCTCCGAAGCGCGAAAATGATGAAGCTAAATTTGTGGATTGGAGGAAGAAAAATGCCAAGGCTTTGAATGCCATACAGATTTTTCTTTGATACGTGACCAAAAGTATGGCCAAAATTGCTTGGGAAACTTTAGCTGCAAAGTTCAACCCAGGACTACCAAATAGCCCAGTCTCTCTTTCTCTCACTCTCCCTCCCTCCTGTACACATATATCAAAATAATGAATGAATTAAGTAGGACCAGTTCTGACTTATTACTATTAGTTTGGCCTTTATTTTATTTCTGTAGCCATAATTAATGATCCGTAGCTTGTAGTTTTATAGGTCTACAACTTTAAGAAAAAACTCGATTTTCCAAATATTTGGTAGGCAAAAAAGTTGCAGGGGAAATGAATAGAAATTGAATGGTTCCCGGAGATTACATTGTTAAATAAAAAAAATAAAAAAAAGGAGGCAGGAAGACATTTAGCATTTTCCTTTATATAAAAAGTTTAATGTAGATTAAGGAATTTCAGATTATGAATTTATGACACTCAAAATTTTGTACTATTTTTAGAGTTGACAGCTATCACGTGATTCTTGAGTTAGCTTATAAAATTATTAATTTCCACCCATATTTATAAAATATACAACGCATTACACCACACCACACCACTATCGAGTTTGAGAAAAGAACACAGTAGGATCTACAAAGCAAAAAACAAATTTCTTTGGCAAAAGAAAAAGTAAGGTGTTTCCCTCTTTTAGACTTCTTTTGGTTATTAAAAGAATAAATTAATTTTAGCAAAAAAAAAAAGAATAAATTAATTAATAAAAATAGAAGCAGAGGACACTAAATAATTGAAGCTGGAGTAGATAGACGGCTCGGTGAAGATATCCCCAATTGAATCTGTGAGTCTGTGGCTGTGAGTGGTTAATTAATCATACTTGTTTCCTTAATTATTTATTTCGTTTGTTTAATTGTATGATAAATTGACAGACTGAGCTAGAATGGCAGCAGCTACAGTGGACCCTAATGCAATTGTACTTCAATTTCTGAACGAAGATAACTATGAGGACTGGAGTTTACAGGTCAAAACCTACTTGATGGCTGAAGATCTTTGGGAAGTTGTAGAAGCCAGCAATGAAGCTCCTCCAAAACCAGAAGATGTAGAGTTTAAGGCTTGGAAGAAGAACAACGCCAAGGCTTTGCATACAATTCAGATTTCTTGCGGGCCTCAAACCTTATCTTTGATCCGTGATATAACCACGGCCAAAATTGCTTGGGATACCTTGGCAGAAAAATTCAAATCACCAAATAGCCCAGGTATCTGGCTTTTTTTATTTCTTAGGTCAAAAGGTATATATATATATATATAAATTACTCTCTGATTTTTCCCCTGCGATTGTAGATCTTATAAAACTAATGTAAATATTTGTAAACTCTCTAGTTAGGGATTAATTCTTTCATAACTCCCATCTAAGATCAAACTCTTTTAAAACCTCCAATTATACATTTATATTTTCTAAAACTCTTTAATCAACCTACAATCTATATCCATCTAAAGTTGACCTTTTATTTTAGAATTTCGATTATATGATTTTCAAATTTTAATAAAATTTTATTTATGTTTTTTTAATTTTAGGTAATACTTTTTTTAATTTGTATTTTTTTTTTAGTCCGTAATTTTAAATCTCTTAACCACTTAAAAATTTGTTTAAACCCCCACTCATCTAGAAACTCTCTCAAAACCTCCTAAAAATTAAAATATCTTTTTTACCCTTCTAATGAGTTTTCACGTGTTCTGACATGCGCTTTAACGAGTTTTCACGCATTTGCCCCCTGTGTAACTGTAATTGAAACTAAATTTTAGAAATAGTTACACTGGTACTTCAAAAGTTCAGTTTAGTTTATTACTATTTTTCTTAATTAACTGGAACTGTAAAAGTGAATTCATTTTTAGTCATGAAATTGTTTTTTGTAAGACTGAGTTCAGCTTTTAGTGAACTACATGATTTATTTTTCTGTTTTGTCAAGTATATAATGATATAATTATATTTTTTTAATGTTAAAAAATAATGGTGTAGCTTTTAGTGTAATTGTATTTTTGAATTTTAGTTTCAGTGTAATTTTTTTTTTTTTAAATTCCATTTCAATGTGACTATATTTTAGAAATATAGTTATACTAAGTCTACATCAGTCTGCGTCAACGTGTATGTCAGAACGCATTAGAGCACATAGCGCGCACTAGAGCCCGTGAGAAGGGTAAAAAAGAAATTACAATTAAGTTTTAAGGGATTTTTGGAGAGTTTCTAGATGAGTGGGGGTTTAGGAAAACTTTTTTAGTGGTTAGGGGATCTTAAATTAGAGACTCATATTTCAATATAATTCTTAAAATTCTGAATTAAATACACATAGATTTTTATGAAATATTTAAAATAATAATTCTATTATTGCTATATTTTTATACCATGTTTGTTGTACCATCTTACGTATCATTATTGTACTGGTAGGGTATTTTCTTATTTTTAGGGTTTTTATTTTTATTTTTTTAGTGACCAATGTATGAATACTATGTAGATTACCACATAAGATGGTATAAAATTATGGTATAAAAATATAGTAAGTGTAGCATTGTTGTATTTAAAATTTTGAAATTGAATACTCTAGATTTATTTTAATTTTAAAATTTTTTTTAAAAGTCATTAGAATCCCAATTGAATACAACTTCCTAAATTATAAATATTAGTTTGGCCTTTATTTTATTTCTGTAGCCATAATTAATGATCCGTAGCTTGTATATAGATCTACAATTTTAAGGATAAACTCGAGTTTCCAAAAATTTGGTAGGCAAAAAGTTGCATGGGACATGAATACATGCAAGGCCGATTACAAAAGTTGACAAAAAAAGTCTTTAATTTATTAAACATTTAAGAGTATGTTCACCTTTCTTGTTTAGAGTTTAATTATAAATATTAAATTTCTAATGGATCGATCACCTATCTTGCTGCAAAATTTGTTATCCTTTATGACAGTAATTTAATTAAAAGAGTATGTAGGAATTATTAATTCCAGTTTCAGGACCTAGTACATCTTTCCACACCTCAACCATGGAAGGATCGGAAATTCAAGTAAAGGAAGACTCACAGATAGGAACAATGCAAGACTTACAGATGAAAGAACAACACACTGCAGGTACATATATATGTACATCCCAATCGACATATGCTCATCTCAATTAAAGAATTAATTTCAATGTTTATTTGTCTTTCAAGTTATTTATATTTTACACTCTATTACGTGGCAGGATATCAGAATACTGGCCTCCATTACTTCCAAGGTTTAATTTGTCTTTAAGTTATTAATATATTTATGTTTTAGACTCAATTAAACAATAGTATAATAAGAAAATACACTTGCTAGTATATCCGAATAATGCCAACTATGAGTTCCGCGAGTATCAAGGTTCCTTCCATGCTGTGAAAAGTGGTGATTGGAATTATGCAAGGGAGTTTATTACCCAACATCCTAATGCAATAAAAGCAAGACATCCAGATCATGGTAGGACAGCTCTTCACATCGCAGCAGATAATGGGCAACTGCATATTGTACAAAAGTTGGTACAACTGATGTCCACGGAAGACTTGGAAATAAAAGATACGGTTGATTATAGCACAGCTCTCGGTCTTGCTTCCATGATAGGAATCACCAAAATGGCTGAATGCATGGTTACAAAGAACAAGAAATTACTTAGTATTGCTGATAAATTCAATAAGATTCCAGTTGTCTCAGCTTGTTCATGTGACAATTGGCCCATGGCTCGCTATCTCTACTCTCTCACTCCACCCGAAGACTTAATGCCAGAGAATGGCTTTAATGGTGCTGCACTTTTTTGCGAATCGCTTCATTCCAAAACATTCGGTAAAATTCAAATACTTACTGCAAAAAAAATAGACGATGAGGACTAACATTAGTTGCACTTAAAAATTTACTTAATTTCTGTTAAAATTCAGTCATTACTCAATTTTCATATCTTTCTATGCAATTAATGTTAGTCCCTTGCTCATTTTTACTATAGTAACTATTATCACTATTCAATAATAGGTTCAAATTTGTTGCCGCATATATAATTCTTCTTTTCTCTCCTATATATAGATATTGCATGGGATTTACTTCGGCGGTTCCCAACTTTGATCATTTCTAAAAACCACAATGGGGTGTACCCTATGCATACATTGAGCCATGTGTCTTTTGCATTCCCAAGTCGAACGCCGCTCATGTTCTGGCAACGATGGATCTATAAATGTTGGTATCGTATTCTTTTTATTTTCCTATTAAGTCTTTGTATATTATATATATTGTATTTAAAACAACATTTATCTAGTTGCTCCTCATCTTCTGTAACTTTTTAATCCAATTTTACTCCAGAAAAAACAAAATGAAACACAATATACCAAAACCTAGAAACAAAAAGTTGGTATGATTTTTAATTTGGCAACGGAGGCATTTGATATTATTGACAAAGGCATTTGATTAAGTGTAAAAATTATCACCCATGAGAAATAGAAAAGCATCACTCACTCTGATAGGGTGAAGTATGTTTATACTAGACATGTCACTTAAAGAATTGCACTAGAATATTGAGTATAAAAATTCTTAGACAACTGAAGGTATCCCACTCCATATTTTTCTCCTACTTTCAATTCAACCAATTTAGCTGAAGTTACTTTCTTATTTTCTCAGTCTTTTAAATTGATCTTGCTTCAAAGTAAAAGTTTAATTTAAGTATTGACTCAGCTTGAGTTTCATGATAGGTATACGCATAAAACCTGCCGGTGGCGTCAATGATACTTGTGTAAACAGTCAAATTCTAGATAATAAACAAGGTAATCAAAGGGACATCATTTTCAATTCTCAGGTTTTGCATCATAAAAGTCTAACTTTGGTTTAGTCTAGTTTTAAATTGAAATTATTATCTATATATATATATACACACGTTAATTTTTCCCCTTTTTAATTTTCCAATAATACCTTCGTCTTTTTCTTTTGAAAAATATTTACACTAATCTGTAAATGATAACTCATCATAGCCTGTTTTATGAGAGCAAAAATCCAATGGAACATTTTTGCTATATACTCTTCTTTCATAGACCAGAATTAAGACATGTATGTTCGATCTTTTCCATTTCTAAACCTTTCTTTTGTTATGGCATAGCACCCTTATGAATTTTATTTCTCACATTGTCTGGGAAACCCTGTAGCATTGCTGATTTAATTGTTATTATATTGATATCAATTGTACATTAATTGTCTTGAGTTTCGACCTTATATTAACCATCACTAATTAGGCAAATGTGAAGGCCGAGCTCATACTTATGCAAATGGCAATAATTGCAAGATAATCATGTAAAAATAAATTAAGAAAAAATTAAGTGAACAAGTTAGCATTTTTCTTCATTTATATTATTATATATCATCTAATTAACGTATAAAGAATTTTTGCCAACATATTAACTTGGACTTTGGATTCTCACACAGTGTCAAGAATTTTGCAAGGAGTTGTTTGGAAATTCCTAGAGCTTTTGGGTATGCTACATTCACGTTGCTATTGCTATTTTTCTTTTTCCTCTTTTGGTTTTTGCCATATAACTATCAAGTATTTTAAAATTTAGTTTATATAACATTGTTTTCAATGTCAATGTAGGAATCAAACACATATACAAAATGAAATTGACCCATGTCCAGTTTCAAGAATTTCTAGATCTCGTGTGCGAAGAGATTAAATATATGAATTTGAAAGAAAGGGTAGACAACCGCATATTTCATTCGATCTTCAAAGCTGTCGAAGAAGGGATTTCTGAGATTATTATTAGTGCACTAAAAGTAGATCCAACTCTCATTTTATTCACTAATAATGAGCTAAGGAACCCAATTCATTATGCCATTGAATGTCGTCAAGAAAAAGTTTATAGCCTTATGTATGGACTCTGTAATAGAAAAATGATTTCAGCTTATCTAGATCGTAGAGGCAATAGTGCGCTACATATAGCAGGGATGTTGTCCCCATCTGCACAGCTTAGTCGTATTCCAGGTGCAGCTTTGAAAATGCAAAGAGAACTACAATGGTTTAAGGTTATATTCTCACTCTATTTCTGAATATTCTACTTTGTTATCTCATATGCCACTTTCTTAATATTCTCTATACCTTCCAAGCACTAGGATAATTCTTTAATGCAAACTCGACCAAATCTGAGATTATATGTCAAACATTGTAGGGTTAGAGTAATTTTGGAATAATTTCATAATTTTATTCTTCTCCAACTTTTGGAAGATTGCATCGTTCAAAATCAATATTACAGGAAAAGATAATTTAAAATAGCACTACAATTTGAAATAAAGTAAACTACTAAGAGCATATATATATATATATATATGCTAGTAACAATTGCAAATTCTAAACCCTTTTGTTAATTGGCCAACCGAAGAAGGGTAACATCAATAGTACGTATTCAAATTAAGCTTAATTAAAAAATTACAAATATGCAGAATTGCCTAATAGTATGGAAATCCTGATTGAGATGATTTTTAATTACTTACTTTTTGGTCTGCATTCAGAAACCCTCTTTTCCCATGTCATCCAGTGGTTTAGTTTAGATGGCCTCTGAAAATGCAAAGGTTGAAGGGTTAACTGGTAGGAAGATTAATAGAGTTTTGGTTTAATGATATGCAGGAGGTGGAGACTATTGTACCTCGCGGGTATGTTGATTCTACAAATGTAGATGGTATGAAACCGCGTGATGTATTTACCAACAGCCACAAGGAATTGGTGATGGAGGGTGAAAAATGGATGAAAGAGTCAGCAACTTCTTGTACAGTTGTTGGTGCTCTCGTTATTACCATCATGTTTGCTGCAGCATTCACAGTTCCTGGTGGAAATAATGGAGAAACGGGGTATCCCATATTTTTACATAAAAACTTACTTTCGATTTTTATAGCTTCAGATGCTATAGCGCTTTTTTCTTCCACAACTTCAGTATTGATGTTTTTAGGAATCCTCACCTCACGTTATGCAGAAAATGATTTCCTCAAATCCTTACCAACAAAGATGATAATAGGCCTTTCCACTCTTTTTATCTCTATTGCTTCCATGACTGTTGCCTTTTGCTCTGCCCTTTTGATAATGTTTCATGGAAGAACATGGATTGTTATTCCGACCATTTTCCTCGCTAGTGTTCCTATCACCTTATTTGTTTGGTTGCAATTTCCCCTTCTTGTTGAGATTTTTATTTCCACTTATGGTGGAGGAATATTTGATAAGAAAGTCAAGCCATGGCGATACATTCCTGATAGTAAGTGATGTGTTCTCTTATTCTGCAACTTCTAAAGCTTTTGTGTAAAGTACAGACTATGTACAATTTGAGATTTAATTTGAGTCAGTACACCTGTTCAAATATTCGGTATGATTGTTATTAATTTCTTAAAATGTAAAAGATCAAGGTTCTATATAATAATGTGCATTTGATTTAATTGTTTGCATCATTTTTAAAACAGATAAGTGAGTTTTAATACTTTTTGTTAAGCAATGGGAAACAAATTCTATATTTCAGTGATATGGGTTAACCTAGGTGGTAAGACGGTGAGTGAAATCTATTGACCAGATTATGGCATATGCTCTGCATCAAAATTTACAAAATAAACCAAAAAATGAAAAAGAAAATACAAAATACAAAATACAAAGAAGAAAATGAATAAAAACAGATCGCATAAAGAAGGAACCTGCTTCATGCATTATGTCAAGACATTCAGTGTGAGAGAAAAGGGGGCTGAGAGATAAGTGGCATTAAGAAATCAATGTAAGAACCTAAAAGCATTGAGATTTCTAGAGAAATATTCAAGACTTGAAGAGAAAAAGATTGTTCTTGTATATCAATATAAGGTGACTAACAGAATGAATGAATATACTCAGACGAGCTTGTCTATATAACTATGCTTCTAACAATACTCTTAACAGAATGCAAAGCTGTCATAACTGATATTAAGAATAGCCAATGGGAATAAAACACCTGGCACCTAAACTTAACAGACTCAGTACCAGTAGACCTTATGAACTAATCCTAACAGAACCAATGCTACAATATTTCAGATAATTTCTTAAGAAAAACAAATATATTGTGGTTTATATATAGGAACTCAATGTACAAATTTTGGAGGCTGATCACAGAAGAATTCATGTCTTGTTCCTTTCTCGGTCTCTTTCATCTGGTTGCTGATCTGCCATGACCCCCCCCTGTATCTTGGAGGGCTAGTTTTGGCAATATCAACAACTATCATCCAGCCATTAATGATCTGCAAGCAACATCAACAAAAAGTGTTGGAATTGTTTATATAAAATATGTAAACCAAAGAAGAGAAACACTAGGACTAGGTGGTGTTCGATTTATACAGATCAGGTTACACAAAACAAAAACCCATCTTGAAACTTGCCTTGCCATTCATCTCTCTGAGTGCTGCACTAGCAGCTTCCTCTGCACTGTATTCTAAGAATGCGTAACCTTTGGAACTTTTTGAAATTTTGTCCATTGTTATTTTAACTGTTGAGAAAAGCAGAGTTCATCAACATGGGCAAAGAACCATTACCAAGAAATTGAAAACCTTATTTTATGATAAACAAAAAATAATGCATAGTAGCTTCCACAAGCTGATCGCCAAAGCCTTCAAATGCTTCATGCAGAGTTTTCTCAAATGTATAATATGATAGGCTGGTTCAGAAACTGATATTTTTAGTACTTTTTAAGTGAACAAGTCAAAAGAAAGCGGAAACAACATTATTGAAGAATATCAAGATCTTATGAATGTTTTTTTTTTTGGCCAAAAAATCTTATGAATGTTTAATTACAATGGATTAATGGTAACGTTTCAAAATTTTTGTTTTTTTATTTTAAATTTTAGTAAACATCGGGACGTCACACTTAGGTTATAGAATTATTAATTTCTACCCATATTTATAAAATATAAAACACATTAATCACACATTCACATAGGGGTGGGTTCCGTACGTCAACCGTACCGAAACCTTAATAGCGCATGCCGACTGTTGGAGGTTGGAACCCCCGTTTTTGTCTTCGATGCCATTCCGACAGTATGCAGTAACTGCAGTTTTGGGTGACGGTCGGAGAAGTGCGGCATCGGACGGTATTGGGCTTGCCAACGAGAGAAATAAAACTGAAAAAAGAGAAAGATAGAGAGAGGGATAGAGATGAGAGGAAGAGAGAGAGAGAGAGAGATAAAACAGAGAGGGAGATAGATAAGACAGAGAGAGGGAGTTTTGGTGATGGGATCGGAGATGGTGGTGGGCGATGATAGCTGGTATCGGAGAGAGAGCTGGGATCGAAGAAAAATTTTGAGATGAAGAGATGGTCAGGGGTCAATCAAGTTCCCATTGACAAAGATGTTGCTACAATTGAGATTTCTGTTTTGCCCACTTCTTCAAAGCTTTGCGAGACTTCTTCCTGTATTCCTTAGTGGCTGGGTTAGTTTCCAGATGGTGGTGGCTGGGGTATTAACATGGGTGTTGCACTGTGGGTGTGTGGTGTTTGTTTGGGCTTTGACTACAAAAAAAAAATCCAAGAGAGAAGGCCAAATAAAAAATCAACATAATGGCCCAAAAACCTTAAGACGGCAAAAAGTAAAAAAAGAAAAAAAAAAGCACCAGAAACCAAATGAAAAAATAAGAGAAGCAGAAGAGAATAAGAGAAGAAAAGATTGGAATCGGCGGTATTGGTATATTATCGGTATGCATACATCAGTACCATTATCGATATCATATTGATCGGTACGGTATGGTATTTGTGCCAATCCTAAAAATTTTAAAAAAATACTATACCAATCAATACGGTTGGCAACGGTATTTTTCGGTAAATCGGTAAAAAACCCAGCCCTCACACCACACCACTATCGAATTTAAGAAAAGAACGCAGTGGGATCCACAAAGGAAAAAATAAATTTCTTTGGTAAAAGAAAAAGTAAAGTGTTTCTCTTTTGACTTCTTTTGGGTTATTAAAAGAATAAATTAATTAAATAAAAGGAGAAGCAGAGGACATTAAATAATTGAAGCTGGAGTAGATAAACGGATCGGTGAAGATATATCATATCCCCAATTGAATCTGTGAGTCTGTGACTGTGAGTGGTTTATTTCGTTTGTTTAATTGTATGATAATTGACAGACTGAGCTAGAATGGCAGCTGCTACAGTGGACCCTAATGCAATTGTACTTCAAGTTCTGAACGAAGATAACTATGAGGACTGGAGTTTACAGGTAAAAACCTACTTGATGGCTGAAGATCTTTGGGAAGTTGTAGAAGCCAGCAATGAAGCTCCTCCAAAACCAGAAGATGTAGAGTTTAAGGCTTGGAAGAAGAACAACGCCAAGGCTTTGCATACAATTCAGATTTCTTGCGGGCCTCAAACCTTATCTTTGATCCGTGACAAAACCACGGCCAAAATTGCTTGGGATACCTTGGCAGCAAAGTTCAACCCAGCGGGAACAGGTACCGGTATCTCTCTCCACTTTCATAATAATTAAGGAATTAATTAAGACTAAGGGCCTGTTTTAGAAGAAACAAATCAGTTTCCTTTTCATAGAGATAATTAATGATTCGCTATGAGGATCAATTTCGTCTAAATTATCTGGGTTGTAATTGTTTTTCTCGGGAGTCCATGGCTACTTAGCCAATGACATTGACTAGGTAGGGGATAGAGAGAGAGAGAGAGAGAGAGAGAGAGGAAGAGATGGACA
>QANT01001034.1:0-26488 GCA_003254885.1 Purshia tridentata
AAAAAAAAAATAGGGCAAACTGCAATTCAGTAGAAGATGATGAATATAGACTGGCAGAAAAAAAATATAGGGCAAGTTTGCCTCGTATCGTACAGTCGTACTGCAAGTTTGCCACGTATTGAAAATAGTTCAATTTTCAACGATTCCATACACCCTTCATTCTTTTGGTCAATTAGATACTTCCGTTCAAACTTTGTTAAGTAATGGACGTAACAATGGCGCAGCGCGAAGGTGGAAGTGGCAAATAAATAATAAAATATGTTAAAATAAAAATAGATTATAAAAATAAAATAAATAAATAAATACACTTTTGTCCATTATGTTTGTCCTTATTTCCTTGAGTGATTTGCATCCTTGTTGTCCGACACTGGAGTTAGTAAGGAAGATGGTTGCAAGCACGAAGGAAGGACGGTATGACACTTGAATTTTATAAATTTTGAGAATGGAAATCAGTCATGCTTTGTTTAGCTCGTTCTTATTGGCCATACTCATGATTTACAAGGGTGGAATACTGTTGTTGTACATTTTTTAGTCTTTTTTAATTTAATTTATTCGAGGACTAACAAAATCTAATGTCTTTTTTATTTTAATTTATTTGAGGACTAACAAAATATAAGTGTGGGAGAATTTGTTGGACGAATTTCATACTACATTTATAGATATTAATACTCTAATTTAGCTTGCAAGAACTTGAACTCTTTCGGGCTTGTGAAAATGCGAAATTGCTGGTGAACATGAGTATGGACTTCATTGGGCGAGACAGATGATCAAAGCATGCAACTCAAGAGAAGAATTTCAGAAATAAAATGCAAACAGAGGGCTTCACAAATCTGTACCATTAATATTCTTAAGAGTTTTTTTTTTTTTAATTTAAAATCTGTACCATGATACCTGTAATTGAAGAGGCTTTAGTTTTTTATTTTTTCTTTACAAAGTGCAGAAAACGAGAGAAGATGTCGGAATTTGCAACTTGCCTAATGATGTTTTTAGCAAACAAATTATAAGTGCCTAGCTTCTAAAGTCTCTGTTACAAAAATACCAAGCAAGGTACGCATTCCAAATCAAAGTCATTTATATACACAAATGGTGTAAGAAACATGGGTTTGAGCTCACATGGAATAAGAATTATGGGTTTGCGCTCATATTCGCTTGGAACAAAAAGTCCAGAATTGCAAGAAAATTTCTCAACTTGGTATGTTAAGACTTAATACACGGAAAAACCTGTGTCCTTTCAAATACTAGACCAAAACAACATCAACTCCATTGCGAAAGAACAATTTTTCAATAGCATCAACTCCATTGCGAAAGAACAATTTTTCAATAGTCAGATCTTTACAAAATCCGAATTTCATTGAACCAACCTAAACTCGCACCAATAATCACATCTTCATAAAACGCAGATTTATTTTCTTTTGATATAGAATTGAACTTGCGACAACGTATCAGTGGCTGGTCAGACCACATGATCTTACTGTTAGTTTGTCACAAACAAAATTTATTTTGATCTCTTAGATGTGTCCTAACATCATTCATAAACTCTTCTATATTATGAAAAAATTTCACGTAAGCGAAAATGAGAAAGCTATATATATCAAGGAAGACGAAAAGAACTAATGGTGAGGCAGCATAATGGAAGAAGATATCTTATAACAATGGAGAACCAATCAACCAAGCTCAAGGCTTGTCACAGAATCCATTACCATTAGAGAGGAACGAACCAACAACCCTAATACCCCTATTTGCTTCTGATTAACCGACCCTAATTCCCCTATTTGCTTTCGACTATTTGCTTTTGATGCCAGTTCCACAAGAAGAAATCTTCTTGTTCAAACAGGGACTAAAAGCAGCAGCAAATAAACTAAACAGGGTTAAAGAATGTGATGTTGGCATTCACATTGCCATGACTCAACTCTTAAGCAAATCTGGGGGCCTAAACTAAAAACCCAAAAGCAAAAAACTTTATGCAAATAAGGCTCAACAAGACAGTGGAAAAAAAAAACCAGCAAATACCTTAAATGCAAAATAGAAATAGAGACTACATTCCAGGCCAGCCAACTTGTAGCAACCAGTAATAAGGCTTGGCTTGAGTTATTTGTTATCTTTCAAAATTCTGGGACACAAGGGTAACGACAACAATATCAGATTTTTCCATATTCAGTCCCACAAATAATTCAACATCCAAACCAATTTCAACAAATGAAAACTAAGCAAATCAAAGATTGATGCATATATTTCATCAGCAGATAAAAAAAAAAGTAAAAGAATTTGTCTAGGTTTTGATATAGAAAACTGAATATAAGACTGTAAATTTAAAATGAGACGATGCTGCTAAATAGTTCAAACGAGCACAACACTAATAAGCAAAAGTAGCATTGAATATAAATTGTCAAAATGAGATTGATGACTTAGGTGTTGGTGGCCCTAGTGTAAATCTGCTGGCTGGCGTGAGCAGAGACCATCCGGATCAAGCCACGTGCCATCAACTCCCTGATGGCCTTCCTGGCGAGCGAGCCATTGATCCTGAGACGGTCGGAGAGGATGGACGGCGTGATGAGCTTGTACTTGGGAGCTTCAGTCAAGAGCTTGTCGTAGGTGGCCTGGTCGAAGAGCACCATGTTATTCACCTTCTCCTTTTGCTTCCCTTTGCTCCACTTCTTCTTCTTCTGCTTCCCTCCCCCAGACTTTGCGGGCTTCGACGACGGCGCTGGTGCCTTGTCCTTTTTCGGTGCCTGCAATAATTGCAATACGATTCAATTCACAAACAAACAAACAGAGAATCAATGGATTCAGATCGATCTCAATCTGCGAGGAATTTGATCGAGCTAGGGTTAGGGTTTTGTTCGTACCATTGATTGGATTAGAGAGCGAGAGACAGACCAAGTGACAGAGAGAGATGAGGGTCGGGGCTGCGGGAAGTGCGAGATATGGAGGAGTTGGGGTTTAAAGAAGAGATATTAGCTAGGGTTTCCTCAGAGGTATAAGATAACTACGTTTTTTATTTTGGGCCACTTTTAGTCCCTTAGTTGAGTTGACAAGCCCACCATTTTTTCACTAGCAAAAACAAAAGAGATTTCTCAAGTTCCCTTAATAATACGCACGCTTATTTACACATTTACGTTGAAATTATAGTTTCAACTCACTTTATTCTCTTAAAATATCGAGAGTGATCGTTTAATAGTTCAATTTTATGAACTGTTATGACATCTATTGAATTGCATTGCAGTTTTACCTGCAATAGTGCAGTTCAAAAGGAAGTTAAAGAATTTAAAAATGAGAGACAATGAGATATATTACAGTTTATATGTCAACATGAGAAAGTCCGTAGAGATATATACTTTTTTCATATGGTAGACAAGCTTATTGAAATGAATTTAACATCCTTGGCCAAAAAAAGAAAAGAAATGAATTTAACATCAGAGTTAATTTTTTTTATCTCTGAAATGAATTATTGATCCCCAATTTAAAATGAACTCTAAACACTACAAGTCCCTTTTTTACCTTTGGTTCAATTTATTGCAATATAATTGAAATGAACCTTACCAATGTTCTTAAAGTTTATTGTCTCAATTTACCCTATATAAATTTTTCTTATGTCTCATATAATCCAAAACTATCAAGTTCGTCAATTCCACTATCAATTTATTTCCTTCCATATAGACACGTTAGCAATTCAAATGGTAAAATGGACAAACTTGACGATTTTAGGTTATATGAGACACAAAGAAAAATTATAAGAGAAAATTGAGATAACAAGCTGTAAGAAGTGAAGTGAGATGAAACTATAGTTTTAGGAATAAATGTGTAAATAAGCCTTTAATCAAAACGTACCAAGACGTTAATGAGTGATTTCACAAGCAAACCAACCAAACACAATTCCCTAAACAAAAAAGTTAGAAGAAGAATCTATGCCTCCACCAAATTAAGTAAATATTCAAGAAATGACCATCATCTTTACTATATAGTTGTGGAGACAAAATACATCGTCACAAGCATACCGTTTACATTTTTTTTATAAATGGCTAACTAGAAATAGAGGGATGAGGTGTTGTCGCTTTAATGATTAAGATTTAAGAGTATTATCTCTAAATTTGATGATCAAATTTCTCCTGTCCTTATATTATTTGATAAATAAATAAAAATAGAGGAGATCAAAGTGGTGGATCATCTAGAATCATTGGGCAATGTACAATGTGAGATTGGGCCCCTAAAGAAAAATAAAAAGATGTCCTATAGTTGAAAGCTAACTAGCATAGGCATGGTACATTTTCTTTGGTGCAATAGAAACGTTAAATGGGATTATATATGAAATGATGAGAGCACTGCAACAACTTATTTTTTGCTCTGTTTTGATGCAGAACTTTCCTTCTTAAAATTTTAGTAACTATCATCTTTACATTCTTATAGTTATTTTTCTTGTTTTGTTATATGTTGTGGGCGACAAAATAAACTGGGCCCAAGACCAAGGAACGAACAGGCCCGGGGTCCAGTCCAAAGAAAGGTCGAAATAAAAATGAAGTCCAAAAGGCCAAAAGAAATCAAGGCCTAAAAATGAAAACGGTAACATTATTAATCATAAACGAACAGCCCGTTTTATCCTAGTTTTAATTACCCACGTACCAAAATCTAGGTTTCAAACGATCAAAAACATTAAAGAGGTATAACGGAAAGAAAGGGCGCGAAGGTAGGAAATAACGGAAAATTATTTTGCTATAAAAAGAAGAATACCTCCGTGTAAGTGGGAGATCGAAAATTAAGAAAAAAGCAAACACTGAAAAGCATATTGAATTTCTACTCATATTAGCATCGGAGGGTCATTGTAGGTACACCCCTCGGAAAAATCTCAACAATTCGAAGAGGAAAAACTTGGAAGGAGGCGCGACAGTCAAGTGGAAGGCTTTAGCTAATTGATTCATTGTTGGTTGTTAAAATTAGGCCAAACGAGAATTTTAGTATCAACACATGTAGAACATAAATCATTTTCCACTGTTTGACAGACTTGCTAATAACTTTGAAAAGGACCGTGCTAATGGAAAAGGAGCTGAAGCGCTTAATGAGATGATGGAAGAGCAAGGCAATAATGAATTGATGTTAGTGAAAATGATGCATCTTCCATGTCACTAAACAAGGAAGGCGACCAATCTGTGGTTAGTCAAAACAAGAGGAATAAAGGCTCAAGTGATGAAGATAATATTGTGACTGCACTGGAAAAATGGTTTGAAGTATTTGGAAAAAGAATGCAAATGGTGACTGATGCTATCTTAAAAGTATTTGGTTTATTGGGAGCATTATTAGTATCATTTTGATTGTGGATTTGTATTAATATATGTTAATTGGTGGGTTTGTGGATGATTATTAGTATTATTAGTTTGTGAACTTATGGGCAGTAATATTAATATGTGAACTTGAACTAATAATTTCAAGTCATGTGGATTGGATCACTTTTTTTGGGGGAAGGAAGTTAGGCTCAAGGCCTCTGGGTTTATAGTAAAAATAAAATAAAATTATACGGGCTTCTGCTGTTTGAATATTCGTAAACAATCAAAGACCAAATTCTTAAATCTTCACCAAAGAAAGACCATTAGATAGAGAACTATATCAACTTGCCTCTATAGACCAAAGGCAACATAAGCAAGAAAGACAAACATAATTTACATCCAAAGTAGGCTTAAAATCTTGTTGAACTAAATTCGATCTAGTGATGGGATAAGGTAAGGAGGTCCCCCAATTCATGAAACCTTCACCTTCAATCTCAGACACATGTATACAAGCTCAAATGCACTAGAACAAGCCCCCGCACTAACTAGGGCCGAAATACACAAAAAAAAAAAAAACTAGCAATTAATAGCATCACCAAACATAACAAAAGTGCAAAGCTGCGACCACTGAGAGTGGCAAATGAAGGTGTGACACCGCGACCGAAACTAGGGCCGAAATACACAAAAAAAAAAAACTAGCAATTAATAGCATCACCAAACATAACAAAAGTGCAAAGCTGCGACCATTGAGAGTGGCAAATGAAGGTGTGACACCGCGACCGTCCTCTGCCAAAATCGATGCCGACATCACCCAACGCACAGATCTCCCGCTGCACTACCAAAGGGCGAAACCAACCATCACTAAAACAGGATCTAACACCACACAATGCGTAGTTTGCGTACAACACCGCCAATGGACCAAACCCGAGCAATCGAAAAAGCTCTCATTTATTGAAATGAAAAAATTCTCACATGGAGAGATGAAAAAGCTCTTACAAACAAGGAGAAGAGTATCTCATGGTACAAACCAAAACAGCAAAAGTAAAAGAAAAAGAAAAGGGAGAGGCGGGGGTAGGAGCAGTGGGTCTGTGAGAAACACAAGAGCCACCGCCCCTACCCTTAGAAATACTTGGCTGAGAGGAAGAAGGTTGAGGAGAGAGAAGAGATCGTTGTGGGTGGCAGCTTTGGTTAGCATTATTATGTGGATAATTTTTACATATATGCATAATATCTAACTTTTACATATATAAGTATCACATTGGTTCACTTTTATAGTTTTTGATTTGTTGAAGTTTGATTTTGAAATCAATTTCATACTAAAAATTTAATATTTTTTTATTTTAAAAATAAAAATTTTATGTTTTCGGTTTGATTCACCTGCAAACATAGGTTGTCATTATTTTGATAATCCATCTTCTTAGTCTGATGCATCACTAAACATAGGATAATACTTAGTCTAACAGAAAATAGTGAAGTCCTTAACAGTGAGGCATACCAAACGAACCCACCACTAACCACGTACTATCAAAATCTATCTAAGATGTTGAATCTCAACAACAAAGCCTAGATGAATTTATTATAAGATGGCCGGCCATGGCAATCACAAATTTATTTGTTTGCTTAAAAATTATTATCGCTCACCATAAAGCAAAAGATGATTTTTTGACCACTATTATAAAGTCTTTGGATGTATAATGTCAATGGACGCAACTGTAATAATCATATCCAAATATAAATTATATATAGATCTGGATCCTCTTCTAAATTTCATAATCTCCTAACCTAATTAATCTCTTAATAGGAAAGTAACATATGTCTTTTATAAGTTATAACATTCTATAATTCTTCATTAATTAGAGCTATAATTTAAATTAAAGAGATATTAAAAATAAATAATGTGTGTTAAAAATTATTATAACTCACCATAAAAATTATTATAACTCACCATAAAACAAAAGATGATTTTTTGACCACTATTATAAAGTCTTTGGATGTATAATGTCAATGGACGCAACTATAATAATCATCATCCAAATATTAATTATATATGAATCTGGATCCTCTTCTAAATTTCATAATCTTCTAACCTAATTAATCTCTTAATAGGAAAGTAACATATGTCTTTTATAACATTCTATAATTCTTCATTAATTAGAGCTAGAATTTAAATTAAAGAGATATTAAAAATAAATAATGTGTGTTAAAAGTTTTGCTGAACTCTCTCTCTTCTCACTGCCCCTCCAATTTCCATTGAACAACTCCAAGTTGTGGGGGTGTTCGTAAAAACACATTTAAAAAAGCTAAAAAAACGCTTGTATATCTCGAAAACAGAAATAAAGCTCGAAATAATGGAATATTGCCACTTAAAAAAACAAATTTCTGGATGCACCATTTACTTGGCAACATTGGAAATTTGAACCCCAATGATGCACCCGATCCCTCGTCTCCTCCATCATCCATCCGTCTAATCCCAAACTCGAACCATAGCCGTCCGATCCCTCTTCAAAATTTCGAAAACTCCGCGCCCAAACTGCATGCGTTCAAATTCAAATCCCAACTGACCGTTACACCCTCGCCTTAAAATCCCCAATATCTCTCTCCTCCCTAATCCCCATTTTCCACAAGCGTCGTCTCTCTCAGTCCCGGAGAAACGTTTCGTTTAAATGGCGGTCGAAAAAAAACGTCCTCTCCAAACCAGCACCAGCGCGAACGTCGCTCCGGCTCAAACCACCCATGGCCAAGGCAAGAAGACGATCGAAGAAATGTACCAGAAGAAGAGCCAGCTGGAGCACATCCTGCTCCGACCAGACACCTACATCGGGTCGATCGAGAAGCACACCCAGACCCTCTGGGTCTACCAAAACGATGAGATGGTCCACCGTTCCGTCACCTACGTTCCGGGCCTCTATAAGATCTTCGACGAGATCCTCGTCAACGCCGCAGATAACAAGCAGCGCGATCCGAAGATGGACTCGCTGAAAGTCACCATCGACGTCGAGCAGAACTGCATCAGCGTCTACAACAACGGCGATGGCGTGCCGGTGGAGATTCATCAGGAGGAGAAGGTCTACGTGCCGGAGTTGATCTTCGGGCACCTCTTGACGAGCAGCAATTACGACGATACAGTGAAGAAGACCACCGGTGGACGCAATGGTTATGGTGCGAAGCTTACAAACATTTTCTCCACCGAGTTCGTCATTGAAACCGCAGACGGGAAGCGCCAGAAGAAGTATAAGCAGGTACTATACTTGTGAGGTCGTCCTTAAATATGGTGTGGAATTGAGGAATTATTCAGTGTTTGATTTGTGAGAATGTTTTTCTTGATTTTGTTATTCTGCTTGATTAGGGTTTATTTGTGTAAATTTGTTGTTTGTAAAGTGGTTTTTGATTGGTTATCTGTGATTTAAACTTGCGATTCTTTGTAGTTTTTGCTGAAATGAGGGACTTAAGTGTTCCATGATTAGAGCTTCAATATCAATTTCTGTTTAACTAGGGTCTAGGGTTTATAATCTTGAATTTAGTATCCACTCTGGTTATTATTTCTTAAATGCACAAGCTGATTCTTGTTCGTTTTTTTTTTATCCTTAAAATTTTGATATTAATGTGTGTGTAATGTTTATGGGTCGCATGCAATACATGATACTACTGGATTTTAGTAATTGTGGGTGAGGATAATTGTTTTGTTTATAATTTAAATCCAGTTAGTGCTACAGATATTTTGATTACTTTAATGTGGACATGAACAGAGAAATTTTTTGGTAAGAACGTGTAAATTTATCTTTTACCTATAAATAAGCATCGTATGTTTCTAGTGGATAACTTCCTGTTCTAAAGAAAAACAAAGAGTCTCCTTTGTTTCATCATGCCATCCCTTTGGCTGCTGAGATTATACGGAATAATGGAATATAAAAGAAAAACATAATGTTAAAATGTTGTGATTCCACTGGTTCTGGGTTTTTAAATTGCAAAACACTAAAATTTTCCCCTTTCCCTTTTCCTTCATGATTTTATAGCAACCAAACATGGCATTTGACTTCTAAATATGAGCTTTGAGTCAATTGTTAGAGATATCATGCTCAGTTATATCAATTGATTAAGAATAATTTGATTCTTTATGATTCAGGTGTTCTCTAACAACATGGGGAATAAATCTGAGCCGGTCATCACCAAGTGCAAAGAGAGTGAGAACTGGACCAAGGTTACATACAAGCCTGACTTGGCGAAGTTTAACATGACCCATCTTGAAGATGATGTGGTTGCATTGATGAAAAAGAGAGTGATTGACATGGCTGGATGCCTGGGAAAGACTGTCAAGGTTGAGCTGAATGGAAAGAGGGTCCCTGTAAAGTCATTTCTTGATTATGTTGATCTCTACTTACAATCTGCTCGTAAATCTAGAGATGAACCCCTTCCAAGGTTCTCCTTATGAAACTTTTGGTTTTGAACTTTTCTTTTTTCTCTTTTGGGAATTTGCTCACTGTGTGTATTCATTTGGTCAGGATGACAGAGAAAGTTAATGATAGGTGGGAGATTTGTGTGAGTCTCAGCGACGGGCAATTTCAACAGGTGCTTAAAAAATAATTTTGAATTAGAGAATTACAGAGTTTTGTACACTTAAGAATTGTGAGTCTCATGTTGACGTAATTCATTTTACCAGGTCAGCTTTGTGAATTCAATTGCTACAATCAAGGGTGGAACTCACGTTGATTATGTTACCAATCAGATCACAAACCATGTGATGAATGTTGTAAATAAGAAGAACAAAAATGCGAACCTCAAAGCCCATAATGTGAAGAATTATCTATGGGTCTTTGTCAATGCTCTTATTGACAACCCTGCATTTGATTCCCAAACAAAGGAAACTTTGACGATTCGCCCAAGCAGTTTTGGTTCCAAATGTGAACTTCCACCAGAGTTCTTAAAGAAAGGTATGTAACATTAGTTCACTTGTTCAACTAGATTACTAAATTCAAATGCTCAAACTTGATTTTTATATACTGATTATTTTGCTTGCAGTGGCAAAGTCTGGAATTGTGGAAAGTCTTCTTTCTTGGGCAAATTTTAAACAGAACAAAGATCTCAAGAAAACTGATGGAACAAAAACAGAGAGGCTTCACAATATCAACAAACTGGAGGATGCCAACTTAGCTGGAGGGAAGAACTCTGAAAGGTGTACCTTGATTCTGACAGAAGGAGACTCAGCTAAGGCTCTTGCCGTAAGTTGTTATGTTTAACATAATTGGTACATTCAACAACAATTTAATTATTAGTTTTGGCTTTTGATAATAGATTAAGTGATTAACAGAATTGGTTCTACACAGATGGCGGGGCTTGCAGTTGTAGGTCGGGACCATTATGGTGTTTTCCCACTGAGAGGTAAATTGCTCAATGTAAGAGAGGCAAGTACCACTCAGGTCAGGGATAATGAGGAAATCAAGAATATCAAGAGGATTCTTGGACTGCAGCAAGATAAAGAATACACCACTATTAAATCTTTAAGATACGGTCATCTGATGATCATGACTGATCAGGTTAAATGCTTCAATCTTCTTTTGTTTTGGCTGATTTCTCGTTTGAAATTCTACATTGAAATTTTAACAGCATTTCTCCATCTTTCTGATCACTGACAGAAGTTTAACATATATGGTTGCTTGTATAGGATCATGATGGCTCCCACATCAAAGGGCTGCTGATCAATTTCATTCATTCATTCTGGCCGTCACTGCTAAAAATTCCATCTTTTTTGGTTGAATTTATAACTCCTATCGTCAAGGTTGGTTTCTTGAGTCAGCTAGTATCACAAGTTCAATATAAGTCTTCATTTTTTTTTTCTGAAGGACAGCTATAATTTGTATTCTGATCTGTATAGGCAACTCACAAGAATGGGAAAGAACTTGCATTTTATTCCATGCCAGAGTATGAGGCTTGGAGGGAAAGTTTGACGGGAAATGCAAGTGGCTGGACCATTAAATACTATAAGGTTTGTGTTTTCAGTTTTTGTAAGGAGGAATAGATAGATTCCTGAAATTGTGTCATACTGTCAGAAATATTTTTATTATTCTACTTACTTTCCTGTCCTTCTAGGGGTTGGGAACAAGCACGTCAAAGGAAGGGAGAGACTACTTTCAAAGGCTTGATATGCACAAGAAAGATTTTGTTTGGATAGATGAGCGTGATGGGGAGGCAATTGAGCTTGCTTTCAGTAAGAAGAAAATAGAAGAGAGGAAGAACTGGCTTCGGCAGTTCGAGGTGGGAAGTTTTGGCAGTTTAGATACACATTTGTATTTTGCAAATGATTCTAATTTCAAAATTTTTTAATGGAAACCTCTTAACTTTCTGTATTTGCAGCCTGGTGTTCATCTTGATCAGAAGGAGAAGCTTGTAAAGTACAGTGACTTTGTTCACAAGGAGCTTATTCAGTTTTCCATGGCAGATCTGCAAAGGTCAATTCCATCCATGGTTGATGGCTTGAAGCCAGGTCAAAGGAAGATTCTTTTCTGCTCGTTTAAGAGGAACTTTATAAAGGAAGCAAAAGTTGCCCAGTTTTCCGGTTATGTGTCCGAGCATTCAGCCTACCACCATGGTGAGCAGAGTCTTGCCAGCACTATCATTGGAATGGCTCAGGATTATGTGGGCAGCAACAACATTAACCTCCTTCAACCAAATGGTCAATTTGGTACTCGTAATTTGGTGAGATTAACCACACATGTCACTTGTTTAAGAATATTGAAGCCCATCAGGTCGTGTACCTTTATTCTGAGATTTTTTATTTACATTTATATTTTGCTTCTTTTAGGGAGGAAAAGATCATGCAAGCGCTCGTTATATATATACTAAGCTTTCTCCTATTACAAGGTTCCTTTTCCCGAAGGATGATGACAGACTTCTTGATTACTTGAATGAAGATGGGCAATCTATTGAGCCAACTTGGTATTTTTAATTTTCCTTTCTGTAGAAGAAGAATATTGCATTTAGTTTAACAAATATGGTGGATATATAGCTGATTTGTTTGTTATATAGGTATATGCCAATTATACCAACAGTTCTTGTCAATGGTAGTGAGGGAATTGGAACTGGATGGAGCTCCTACGTCCCCAATTATAACCCCAGAGACATTGTTGCAAATGTGAGGCGTTTGCTTAATGGCGATTCAATGGTGCCAATGGATCCATGGTACAGAGGATTCACAGGATATATTGAGAAAAATGTTAAGGAATCCGGCGTGAGCTACACTGTATGTGGGATCATAGAGGAGGTGAATGAGACAACAATCAGGATTACAGAGCTGCCAGTTCGTAGGTGGACTCAGGATTACAAGGAATTCCTTGAGTCTATTTCTCAAGGGAATGATAAGGCCAAGGATCCTTTCATCGAGGTAAAGTCACCAAATTCTTGACATCATCAGTATACATCAAAATGTGTTTCAGATCACTTTCCGTTAATAATAGGAAATTATGCATGCTTGCAGGGTTTCACACAGCATAGTGACCACAGTACTGTAGATATCCTAGTTCACTTGCCTGAGGAGAACTTGATGGCAGCCAGGCAAGATGGATTGCTGAAGAAATTCAAACTAACCACCAGCATAAGCACGAGTAACATGCACCTGTTTGATGCAAAGGGTGTGATTAAGAAATATGACACTCCAGAACAAAGTATGAGTCATAATTTGTGTGGTGGTTTGGTTAATGCTTTAATTTTACAATTATATAACCAGACTCTCTGTTTGTCCTTCTATTTCTGCAGTTCTTGAGGATTTTTTCCAGCTAAGACTTGAGTTCTATGAGAAAAGAAAGGTGAGTTCATTTGTGGCCTAATATTGTAAGTAGATAAACTGGGAAACAGCTATTAACTGACTTTCTATCATGTATACAGAAAGTACTATTGGAAAACCTTGAGATGGAATTGTTGAAATTGGAAAACAAGGTTAGATTTATCCTTGGTGTCGTAAATGGAGAGATCATTGTGAGCAATAGGAAGAGAGCTGATCTATTCCTTGAGCTCCAACAGAAAGGTTTCACTCCTTTCCCTAAGAAAACTAAGTCCGTAGAGCCAGAGATTGCTGGGGCTACTGAATATACAGAAGAAACAGAAGAGAACTCAAACTCTGAGGCTGTTGGTGCAAATGGAGCACGGATCAGTGATTATGAGTATCTAATATCCATGGCAATTGGAACCTTGACCATTGAGAGGGTTCAGGCCCTATGTGCTGATAGGGATAAGGTCAATGAGGAGGTTGATGATCTGAGAAATTCAACTCCAAGGTCATTGTGGTTGAAAGATCTTGATGCTCTTGAAGTGCAACTCGATGTATGTATTAAACTTGTCTTTCACATTTATTTGTTTGTTTTAATTTTGAACTTTCATGTCTAATATGTCTAATATATTATATATATCAGGAACTGGAGAAAAGTGAGGCTCTGGCAGATGAGGCAAAAAGAAAAGCAAGAACCCAAGTGAAAAATGCACCTGCTGTTAAGGCTAAGCAAGCACCGAAAAACCCACGCAAGAATACTAAGAAGGCTAACAATGCAGACACTTTTGGAGACAATAGGGAAACATCTTCCAGTTCTACAGTGGAAATGGGTATAAGCATGGATTAGATAAAAAAGCTTTCATGTTTGCACTACAATTATTAGTTAAATTTTGGTTTTTGTATTCTTTGAACTAATTTCATCTGCTTGCTTTACCAGAGAAAGCTTCTGAGGTGGTGAAACGGAGAGGTGGAGCAGCAGGTCCAAAGAAAGCTCCTGCTAAGGTTCTGTTGCTTCTATATATTGTTTTATTTTTACTCTTTTACCTTTTCATGGAGCATGTCCATGTAGCTGGGTCTTATGCTCTTATTGTTTTTTAAACCAGCAGCAGGTAAAATCTACTGTGGTTTTGAGTGATGATGACGATGATGATGAAATGCTTGAACTGAAAGAGCGACTTGCTGCCTATAACCTTGATTCATCTCCTGATAAAGGTACATATTATATGTGTGTAACATATCGTTTATTACAATTTTTGTTCTGCCTACAAGATTGCTGCAAGTAATGATAAAAGTTCGGACTTATCAAGAATGGAAAGATAATGGAGAACATGTCAATTGAGTTGCTTTGGATTTTGAATATATATTTCTTTTTCTAGTCTCATAAAGTTATGAATTAATTGAGTTATACTGTGACAGCCATTGAAACCGAAGTGCCACAAGAACCAGCACCAGCCAAGAAGGGGGGGAGAAAACCTGCTGCAACTGCAAAGGCAACTAAACCCCCTGCGGCGGCAAAGAAGAGAGGTGGTGGTGCAGCAGCTAGCAAGCAGGGTCAAGCATCAGGCCAGAAGCTGTTAACTGACATGTTGAAGCCTGCTGAAAGCTCCGGCGTTTCACCTGAGGCGAAAGTGAGGAAGATGAGGACATCTCCCTTCAACAAGAAGAGTGGTTCTATGTTGAGCAGAATTGGTTTGGATGATGAGATGGCTGCGAGTGAAGAGAAGTCGGAGTCTCCTTCTACTGAAGAAGTTGCACCAGCAAGAGCTAGACCTGTGAGGGCGAATCGCAGGCAGACAAGGTATGTGTTGAGTGACTCTGAGAGTGAGCAGGCTAGTGAGGACTCTGATTTTGATGCTAATGAGGACTCCGATTTGTAGTTTTGTTGATTGTTGATTGTTGATATGGGAATCAGAACTCATTCCCCTTAGCTTATACACATTTGAACTGAAGTGGTAACCAAGATTTCTACATCTTATTATCAAGCTGATAACCAAGATTCATGATTTTACTGCCCAGTTTCATTTGTGTTGTTAATTTGTTGGATCTTCTAGACTTTTGTAAGTATGCATGTACATGATGAATGTTAGCACCAATATCCATTGCTAATAGTATGGTGTACCTTACTAGCTTATACACATTTCAAAGCATCTAACTATTTACCAACTTTTTTTAGCTTAGTAAAAAAATGATTTACTAATTAATAATTAAATAAATAATACTATAATAGTGTATTATGAATTACATAGGAGGTTTAAAAAATATTCACTTTATTCAATATTCTCATGTACAAAAGCTTATACACATTTCAAAGCATCTAACTATTTACAAACTTTTTTTACCAAATTTATTTATTTTTGACCAGTAAAATTTATCAATACCAAGGAATGAAATTTCTGTTTTTGCAAAAGTTTTGATAAATTTAATATTTCAATAAAAATTAGACAGAAACAATAGAAATTGCTATTAAAATGAAGAAGTTTTAAATGAAATTTTAATATATGTTTTTAAATATATTATTTATTATATTAAGAAAAAATATTAAAAAAATTAAATTATATAGTAAGTTTCATATGATATAAAAATAAATAATATATGTTTTAAAGACAAATACTGTTAAAAAAATGATTTACTAATTAATAATTAAATAAATAATACTATAATAGTGCATTATGAATTACATAGGAGGTTTAAAATATTCACTTTATTCAATATTCTCATGTACAAACAAAGTAAGTGTATTGCTAAGAATATCACTCAAAATACTTCTCCAAAATAATTTTATATGTAATTACTAACATACCAATCATATATATGAAAAGGAATTTCAAATTTTGGAAATTTTAATCCAAAAAATAAATAAATAAAATATTTGGACATTTTTTATAAATCACTTTTAAAGTTAATTTTTTATATTCAAACTCTCTATTATCTCTCTTACTCACTAACGGAAGTGATGTCCTTATTGTCCTCTCTATTAACTCACAAGTCATAGTCATCTCTTTCATAAATCACCTCCCTCTTTGCTCTCTTGGTTTTTTTTTTGTACGACCATGGGTGGCCATGAAACCACCCCAGAAATTCTCTCCTTATCCTCCTCTTCATCCCTGCGAGTCAGAAAAATCTGAAGAAGTCCCAGACCTGAAAACCCAACCTAAAACAGTGGGTTAGCATCGAACTTACTGAAATTTGGACGAAATTTCTTTAATTTCATGATAAAATTTCCATACCCTCAAAAAACAAATTTTGCTCCTTGATCAAAACATCATTATCATGTGGAATGAAATTTTTTTCAAAATTATTTATTTTTGTTTTAAATATTACCGAATTAAAATTATCGAAATTTTGTTAAAAATTCAATTATCTTAATTTAAATTTTCAACAAAATTCTTTAAATTTCTTTGAAATTTTCTTATTTTTGAATTTTTGAAATTTCTTTAAAATCTAAAATTTAATTCTTTGTTAAACCAATGCAAAAGCGAAGCAGTCATTTTCCAAATGTTGTTGATGGCTAAAGAGTCAAAGACTTTTTTTTTTGGCCAAGAAAGAGTCAAAGACTTAAAGGCAAGGTCTTGTGCAGTTTTCTCAACTCTTCGAAACAGTACAATGTAAAAAAGCAACTATTGACTTAGAGGCATTTCGCTACACTTAGGGAAGGTTTGGCTATTGACCTCTGTTTGGAAGCCAACTACCTTAAACCATATAACTGGTTGGTGATGTTTTCCTATCCCTATTATATCGCACGTGGGAGCTGGGCGGAACTAGAAATCTAGATTATTAGAGGCACGTTATGAACCCTCCAAAATTAGTCTCTTTAGCCACAATTTTCAGATTAATAAAATGAATACAAAAAATCTATAAAATAGTACCCAAACTTATTGGTTTGTACCACTACATAGTAGAACAATTCAACAATCCACTTGAATTAAAAATAAATAATAAGACGAGTTGAAAAGGAGAGTGAACAAAAATAGGAGAAAGAAGGATATAAATGTAAATTACTAATATATTTATTATTGAAATGTTTGGGTTATTTAAATTATTGTTATTGAAATATATATATAATATAACTGAAAGAAAGCATTGTCCCTATAGTGTCTTAGAGCATCTCTAATAGACTCCTCAAATTTGACTCAAATCTTATTTTACTGACTTATGTGATACATCTAATTGAGCAATCAAAGAACTTTACTGAGTCTGTTGAAAGATGCTCTTAAAGTCTCAATGGCTTGAACATTGCAAGTGAGAGGGAAGATTAAAGTGTAATTTTGCCACGTTAATATAACAAGACATGAAAACTTTTGTTCCAAGTGAAAGCATGTGATGTGTATGAATGATTTCCACCGATCTTATATCTACTCTTTCTAAGAAGAGATCAACAGCATCATTTGGTTCTCTTTTTCTTCTTGTCTTTTTCGCAAAATTCAAATCTTAACAGTTTAATTTCATTTAAACATAATCTAATAACTCGCTTCTTTTATTAACAAATCTAGATTTTTTAGGAAAAAGTTCAATTCAAGATATCTATTGTAAAGTTAAAAAACTCAATCAGGAAAATCACACATTTGAATTCCGTTTAAATGAACTTTAAATGAATGAGATTTGAGAAAATATAAAGAAAATAAGAAAAGTTTTAACTATTTAAGTTCATTTAAACAAAATCTAGCAATTCGTATTTTTTATTAATAACTCGAGATCTTTTAGGAAAAAGTTCAACTCAAAAGATTTGTTGTAAAGTTAAAAAACTCAGTCAAATTTGTTCAAATTCAGTTGAAATGAAAGGGGAGATAAAAAGATTTTTTCTTTTAACTCAAATCTTAGCGGTTTAATTTCATTTAAACAAAATCCAATGGCTTATTTTTCATAAGAGAGAAAACTCTTACTTTCTTAACTAGTACTCTATTTTTGAAAAATAAAATCAATTTTTAGAGGTCAGATTTGAGAAAAAAAAGAGAGATACTAAAATGTGAAGGGATCAATATGGAGTTTGACTCCTTTTGAAGCTCTTGTCCCCCCACACACTCTGTCTCTTTCTTGTTTCAATCAATGACTTGCTCCAATGAATGAAACAAAAAATCGCATTGCATTGCTGAAAAGAATGGCTGTTTGTTTGGGGGTTTACGTAGCTGCATTGGCATTGCATACATCGATATTTAAATATGGGGGTGGCAGCAGTCGGCTTCAACAATGTGCACGGGCCACATAGCTCATTAGAAAATAACATACAACCCTCTTGCATGTTGACCTCCTTCCAACCCAATCAAACGTTTTTTAAACTAATTTTTGGCAAAGCCCACCAAAAAATTAAAATATGGGAGATTTTTTTTAATTTTATTTTTTTATAGTTGATTGATTAATTCTTCAGCTAATTATAAATAAATCCATATAAATTTTTCATAATTATATTTTAATTAATGTACTTTTTTATAATTTTATTTTAGTTTTTATTGACCAAAATTTAAAAAAAAATTATAATAGATTAATAAATATATATTACTATTCAGATTTAGATTTGTATTAAGTTTGTGTTTGACTTAGGATTTAGCTCCCGGGCCCAAAACTCGAGACCTAAACCTTAAATCATAAGCTTCATAACTTTAATTCTAAATTCTAAACTATATTTATATAATATACACTTTATTTTTATACTTTACATTACATTTTTATATCTTAAACTAAATTAAGAGTAACATCGTAATTTTATGTTCATAAAAAATAATAAAAAGACAAGCAAATTGATATTTTTTAATACATCAAATTAATTGAATTTAATGACTATAATGACTAAAGTGAAATATAATTTCAAAACCTATTAGCCTTTATAAAAATAGAAAATTTATAGTAATTATTATATAATATTAAAATATTTGATTAATTTAAATGTAATTAGTTATTGATTATTCTACAGATAATTTTGTAGCACTTTGATACATTAGTATATAAGAATTTAAGACTTTAGATTTAAGTTTGAAGACAAAAACCCTAAAGCTTACAGATTAAACACTAAAAGCCTCAAATCTAAAACCAAAATTCAAATACGAAAACAACAGACAAATAAATTGTGAACGCAAGTTTAGTCAAAAAGTTGCCAAGCTGCCGATCAATATGCGGAACAACGTTTTGACTTTTATAACAAAATGAAATGACATAAAAATTCTGTCATTCATTTCCAGTCTAATTGATTTGGTATCTTTCAAAATTTTCGAATATTTAGGTATTTTAGGGCCATGCCATGAACAATTTAAAATTTTTTAACACGTTAGTGAAAGCGACTAAAATGCGCTGAAAGGAGTCATAGCGCACTACGCACCCCTTCCCCGCTTTGTGCTATTCAGACACCTCCTCTGCCAACAAAGACACACACTTTAATGCGTTTCCAACTTTCCACGCAGTTTGCGTATCCAACTCTCTCTCTGTCTCTTTCTCTCTCTGTATTTAAAACTGCGTTGACTCAAATAAAACCAAAGTTTGAACCACACCGAAAACACCTACTCCACCTCCACCTCCACTTTCCCCATTTTCCAATTATGCCCTCTCGCTTTCTTAAGTTTCCCACCCCACTCCCTCCCCCGCCGGTAAACCCACCTCTCTCTGCAACCCCAACTCAGAGTCAGAGCTCACTTTGAAGGGCACTTCCCGTAAATTCAACCTCATCTCTGGGCAGTAACTCAAATCCTTGTTGCTCTTTATATCCCACCTCCTTATTTTTCTGATTTTATTATTCTTATTGTTTTGGGGGAGAAATGAAGAGGCTGAGATCCAGCGACGATCTCGATTCCTACGGAAAAGATCCGAACCCGAACCCGAACCCCAGCCGGACCTCCTCCTCGTCTTCGCACCGAAGCCTTTACTACAACAAATCAGAGACTGTACGGAAGCCTTTTCTCTCTTCGTCATCTTCGGCGTCTTCGTTGGCTGCTGCTCGGCCGTACGATCGGGACCTGGGGGAAGATGATCGGGAGGCTCCCCGTGGCGGTTCCAGGATGGTCAGGAAGGTACGGCCGGACCACGAGTTCGACGGCGGAGGGTTTGATCGGAGGAAAGGGCAAGATCGGTATAACAGAGACGGCGGCGGAGGGTACGATCGTAATTTGATGCACCGGTCGGAGAGCTTTTCGGGGGCCAGGAGAGGAGGAGGGGCGGAGTTTCCGAAGGGGTTCCGATCGGAGCGAGGAGGAGGAGGAGAGCGGTCGCGGAGGGAAGGGAGCACGTTGTCGTGGCGGAGGTTCGGGAAGGAGTTGGACGAAGGAGGAAGTAGGAATAGGTTGGAGGAGAGAGAGAGGGAGAGAGAGAAAGGGAAGGTGTTGAGGGATGTGAGGTCGCCGACTTGGTCAAATTCGAGAGATTCAGGGGGCAGCGAGCAGTCGAGGGTTAGGTCTCCGCCGCCGAGGCGGTTCAGAGATGGGAAATCGTCGAAATCGAAGTCCAAGTCGCCGACTTGGTCCAAGGACTCCGTGGGGAGTGAGCAATCAAAGAGTGTTGAGGTGAAGAAGAGCGAGCCGGAGCCACAGGAGGAGGTTCAGGTTGAGAGTGGGAGTAGGACTAGTAGTGAAATGGAGGAAGGTGAGCTTGAACCTGAAGCTGAAGCTGAGGCTGGAGCTGGAGCTGGAGATGGAGGTGAACCCCATTTGGTTCCTGAAGCTGGAGCTGAAACGGAAGAAGCCCAGGTTCATGTTGGGTCGGATACAGATACGAATATGGTTATAGAGGAGAAAGAAGAATCTTTGGATAAAGAAGAGGGGAAAGATGTGAATAAAGAGAGTGTATTTGAAGGGAAGGACGAGGAAAAGAAAGCTGATGAGTTGCTGAATTCTGAGAACAATATGATTGATGAAACTGAGAATATTGGCGAAGGTAAAGAAGATGGGGATGGCAGAAAAGAGTTTTTCAGGGAAGGTAATGAGTGTAAGGAGGAAGTGAGCAAGGATGTTGTTGTGGAGAGGCCGTTGGAATTGGAAGAGGAACCGAAGCAAGACAAGGGAATAGACCTTGAAGTGAAGGCGGAGGATGACGAGATGACAGAGTCGGATAAGGAAGTAACAGAAGGGGAGAATGAAGTGCTGAAACTGGATATGGTGAATGCGAGTGTGGGTATGACTCAGAATTTTAAGGACAAAGGGAAAAGCGTGGCTGTTACACCGGCCCATGTGGTAGATTCAGCAGCAGACGGTGTGTGGACTGAGAGAGAATCCAGAGACCTACTAAGTTGCCAGGACAGTGATATGGAAGGACCGAGCACGAGGGGTTTTGAGCTGTTTTCAACCTCTCCTGTTAGGAGACAGGAGAAAGCCGATCAATCTGGTGTTAATATGAAGGATGAGAAGTTGACCCTTGAGCCGCTTGATCTTTCGCTAAGCTTGCCTAATGTTTTGTTACCTATTGGTGCAGCTCCTGGTTCTCCCGATCAAGGAAGGAGTGTTCAATCTTTAACTAATACTTTTCGTACTAACTCGGATGGATTTACTCAATCAGTTTCCTTTTCAGGTTCTCAGTCATTTTATCACAATCCTAGCTGTTCGCTAACAACCCAGAATTCAATGGACTTTGAACAATCAGTTAAAAGTCGTCCCCTTTTCCAGGGTGTTGATTGGCAGGCACTGGCTCAAAATGAGGCTAAGAATAAAGAAGTTCCTTTGTATCAAAGAATCTTGATGAATGGAAACGGGTCTCATCAACAGTCTCAAGTATTACAAGGGGTTTCAAATGGTCAATCTGTGCAAGGGCAACAACTTAGACATCCCGAAGGAAGCTCTAAATTGGCAAATGGATTGGAACGGCAGCTGAGCTTCCATAAACAGTTGTCGGGAGGACAGTTAAGGCACCATGAGGATGTTAGATCTCCTACACATAGTGTTGGATCCCATGAAATGGGATCCAATTATAGTTTTGACCGGAAACGACTAATGAGAGAGAAAAGTAGTGGTAGTTTATATAGGACTAGCAGCCAGAAGGAACCAGATCAGTTTCTCATAGGTGGGGCTGATTATCTCGAGACAATGATTGCGAGGATAGTTACTGAGCC
This sequence comes from Purshia tridentata, assembly GCA_003254885.1. Taxonomy (NCBI): domain Eukaryota; kingdom Viridiplantae; phylum Streptophyta; class Magnoliopsida; order Rosales; family Rosaceae; genus Purshia; species Purshia tridentata. The sequence continues at coordinate 22,031 of QANT01001034.1, forward strand.
AATACATGCAATGGCTAGGAAATTTCATGAAATGACAGGACAATCCACAGCGAGTTTAAAGGATGGCATTTGCGAGATTATGTTAAATATGGATAAGCATGTGCAGCTATTTGCATTTCAGAAGGCACTGCAGAACAGGTCTGACATAACCTTGGAGATGCTACTAAAAGCACATCGTGTGCAATTGGAAATCTTGGTTGCTTTGAAGACTGGTCTAACTGATTTTCTTCGTCAAGATAGTGGTGTGTCATCTACTGATTTGGCTGAGATTTTTGTGAACTCAAGGTGCAGAAATCCTTCTTGTCGGAGTCCTGTGCCTGTTGATGAATGTGATTGCAAGGTTTGTTCGCAAAAGAATGGTTTTTGCAGCACTTGTATGTGTCTTGTGTGTTCAAAATTTGACATGGCCTCGAATACATGTAGTTGGATTGGGTGTGATGTTTGTCTTCATTGGTGCCATGCGGATTGTGCATTACGGGAATCTTATATTAGAAATGGACGCAGTGCATCTGGATCTCAAGGGACGACTGAGATGCAATTTCATTGTGTTGCCTGTGATCATCCTTCTGAGATGTTTGGCTTTGTGAAGGAGGTTTTCCAGAACTTTGCAAAAGATTGGACGGTTGAAAATCTTGCCAGGGAACTTGAATACGTCAAGAGAATTTTTGTTGTCAGCAAGGATATGAGAGGGAGACGACTTTATGAAATTGCTGATCAGTCACTGGCAAGATTGGCAAATAAGTCTGAAATTCCTGAGGTTTACAGTTATATCATGGCTTTTCTTGTGGGTAAGTTATTTATTTTATCAAAAAAAAAAAATTTAATGTTTTGTTCATTGATTCTGGGGTCATAATATTAATCTATGCATTCTATCATAATATTTTAGTTTAGAACCATGCCTTTTTTCTAATACAAAATTTTTTTAGGATATATATTCAATTTTCCATAAATATGTTTGCGGTAGAAATAATGTGTATGCTATTGAGACATAAAATACCAATAATTTGGCACTGCTCTTTTTTCTAAAATGACTTACCTTTTTGTCTATATTGGAATTTCCGTCTGGAAGATGTCTGGTGTATATCATGTTACTTCTTTCATGAAATTTATTGATGCTGCCTTGTCTGCATGGTTTACAAGTTATGGATGTAATATAGCGATTTTAGGGGATACTGGTGAATAACTGTCAATAATAAATTGTTTTCCAGTTTTTTTTCATTTTGACGTATATTGCAACCCTTTGATATGTTGAAGCAGATTCAAGCCTTTTATTTATACTAGCCTTTGGCTCGTGCTCCGCACGTGTCAATTGGCATTTTTATTTTGATTTTGATTTTTGTGAATTTTGTTTTAAGTTTTATAACTTCTCACCGTTTCTTTACATTTTAAGGTGATGGGGTATTTTTTAAATTATTAAATTTTATTTTAATGGTTGTATTTTACAATTATGCCGTCATTTATTATGTTGTTTCTATAAGATTGTCCGTTGAATAAAGGGAAATTTAGACAATCTCATTTTTGTGAAGCCAGTAACACCAAATATCTCTCTTGGCATTATAATATTAAAAATATTCAAGCTAGAAAATACAAAACTTTTGGGGGAAGTTTTCTTCTTTATGCTTTACCATAAAAACTAATGGTTTTTAATGTAGGCACAAATATAAGGAGCTACTCAAACCATAGTTGCAAATTTCAGTGTTTTGAATCTGTGATCAGTAACTTTGTTTTCTATATTACATACATTATGTGCGTGGCTTGCTTGGGCCTTCAGGGTTCTTAGTGTTCTGCAATTTGGGGATTTATGGTGCTAGCAATTGTTGGCTCTAGGAACATCTGCTTCAGCCAGTCTGAACTACTTTTCCATGCTTATGTGAGAATGGAAAGGGAAAATAGGGATATATAGCATGAGTACAGAATGGTGAAGCAGAAAGTCTACCCATTTTCGGTGCCTATCAAGATGGTCACGGTGCCACAGTTGGATTTTATTCCATCTACATGATATGAGTTTTTTTGTTTCCAATGTTTGGATTTATAAATCTGAAGGCTGAGCCTTGTTTTTCCCTTTTGTTGTAACTCTATGTTTTATTAGTTAACCATAAGGTTGCTATTTAAATCCTTCACTTTGATTGCAGATGCTGACAGTTCCAAGCTAGGCAAAACACCCATTTTATCTGGGAAGGATCAAGGTAAAGCGAGCAACAGGATTGCCGGGCCAAGCCAGGAACCTGCATGGCTGAAGTCTGTATATACAGAAAAAGCTCCTCAGTTGGAAACTGCAGCTAGCATTCTTCCTAGCTATAACTATGACCAACATGATAAACGCATTATAGATTTGGAGTTGCAGACAAGTGCTAAAAAAGAACCTCTTTTTGATGAGTTGGAGAGCATTGTGAGGGTCAAGCATGCCGAAGCTAAAATGTTCCAAACCCGTGCAGACGATGCAAGAAGAGAAGCCGAGGGGCTGAAACGCATAGCCAATGCAAAGAATGAAAAAGTTGAAGAAGAATATAGAAGTAGAATAGCAAAGTTGCGCTTAATTGAGGCTGAGGAGATGCATAAACAGAAATTTGAAGAACTGCAGGCTCTGGATCGATCCCATCATGAATACTCCAATATGAAAATGAGGATGGAAGCAGATATCAAAGATCTTTTGTTAAAAATGGAAGCTACAAAGCGGAACCTTTCTTTGTGATTTGCAGATCCACATTATTTTCCATAGAATTGTCACTGGCAGGTAATTGTAAACTTGTGTTGCTGATAATTGTATGTTGTAATGTAGCATTTATGACTTCAAATTAGCTGTAGCTGGTGATTTTTAGGTTTATTTTCGTAGTTTCTGTTGTTGTTCAGTTCCTTGTGCATCACTAACCAGAATCTGTACAGAGACTGCCCCATCTCTTTATGTTATAGAGCAGTTCCCATTTATGATATATGGAAGCAATCTGGGGATAGTTGTGGGATCAAGCTTTGATTTATCAAGGGAATTTACTGCGATCTTTGGGATGTGCCTGGTTGTAATCTGGTTAAGCAAAAGCAGTAGCTGAACTTTGATTTGTGGTAATTTGCTGAACCTAATGCAGTAGTGAACTCATTATATATGCTCTAGCCTCTAGGCATGTATATGTTGCATTTCATCAGTGTTTGTAGGTAGCTGGGTGTTGCATGTCAAACCACTATAGAACAAATTAAAAGATTTTGAGCATAGAATTAGAGAGTGAAACTATCATTGTAGGATCTTGGTCTTCCTGTTTATTGTCAATTAATTTCGGGTTTAAAATTTGATTTTTAACGTGGTAATAATATTTTATTTATTTAAATTTAGACTCAAACTAAGCATGGTGAACAAAGTCACTAACTTTAGCTTTATTTGTACTTTAATGGACGAGGAATGCTATTCATCACGAGGGGATGGCACTCGGCTGTTTCTTGAAAAAAAAGAATAGAAGTTTGAATTGGCAGTCCGTTTTTCAAAAGAAGAATATGTTAGATGACAAAATGGTCCCCTTGCAATTACGTGGCGCAATTTGATAGGTCGGCCTGCCGTACATCGCTGGATGTGAAATGTCTTGTCGTGTAAGATCTAATAAAACGAGGTTATACAATTGGGCGCCTGAGTTTTCAGACTTCACGTGTACCATACGACACGTTTCAAGAAGGGTTCGACTTCTGCTCGTAGTTTTGACGTCATATGTTTACATTGTTTGACCTTTCTTTGATATTAGAATGCTCCGCAAATCTAGGGTGGAGATTACATTGATTAATAATCTGGGGGTGTAGAGTACGTTGTGGACTTTAGGTCTGAGAAGGTCTGGGCATAGTTGGGCCCCACCTTTGGGATAAGATTGAGACTGATACCTTACACGTGTAACGTAAAGATTGGACTTATAGTCAAAATGCTGCAGACCACAGACGTCAGGCGAATGGATTTTATTTGGTAAGTTTATTAGAGCAAGCCCAATGCTGAGAGGTTCAATTTAGGGGTCACCAAAAAGCCCAGGCCCGAAGCCCGCCCGACCCATTGGGCCCGAAGCTCGATTAGGCCCAAAATTTGGGCCGGCTCGACCCGGCCCGAAAGTCTCTTGGGCGGGCTTTGGGCCATCCCTTTGAAGCCCAAGGCTCGCCCGAAGCCCGGCCCGTTTAGGCCTACCCAAAGCCCAAAAAATGGCTCGAATTAGGCCCGAATTTTAATTCTTATAACAATTAATGCTGAGAGGTTCAATTTAGGGGTCACCAAAAAGTCCAAGGCCCGAAGCCCGCCCGACCCATTGGGCCCGAAGCTCGATTAGGCCTAAAATTTGGGCCGGCCCAGCCCGGCCCGAAAGTCTCTTGGGTGGGCTTTGGGCCATCCCTTTGAAGCCCAAGGCTCGCCCGAAGCCCGGCCCGTTTAGGCCCGCCTGAAGCCCGGCCCAAAGCCCAAAAAAGGGCTCGAATTAGGCCCGAATTTTAATTCCTATAACA
>QANT01001035.1:0-15176 GCA_003254885.1 Purshia tridentata
CACCCCATTACAAGGCCTATACAAATGGTGTACAGCAGTGGACAAATGGTGAACATGTAAACTCGTGTTGCAGGACTATACTGTCTTTGGTTTGTCCACAACCTGTTCACTATTTGTACACCATGTGTACTTGAAGAAGTTGGGTTTATTTGTATTGCCTGTTTATAAGGCCTGTACAAATGATGTATAGGCAGTAGATAAATAGTGGACACGTTAACTCGTGTTGCAGGACTATACTATCCTTGGTTTGTCCACAACCTTCCACTGTTTGTATACCATTTGTATAGGCCTTGTAAGGAGTGAGAGTATTTTTGTCCTATTTTGAGCAAAAAAGTTAAAAAAGTCCAAAAATTTTTGAATGGTCTAAAAAAGTCATTTTGAAATTAATTTGGTCTATTTGTGGGAATTTCCCTATTTGATTCTATGGTCCATATTGAATATAAATGAGAGAGACCATTTGGATATTTTTTTTATAAAATAAAAGTTCAGGACATTTATTATGATATTGTTGTAGTAAATTATGTGAACTTTGTGGTAGCATGGTTCTTTTGAATCTCTCTAATCACACAGATGGAGATGAAGAATATTAAAAATGGAGTGATGCACTTTTCAAAGGGTGAATTAAAATATTTTTCTGGTGGGCGGGGACTGGGGAAGATTTTTCTTTTTAATATAACAAATTTTGACACAACATTATATGCTCTAGCCAATTTTAACATATTCCCAACTTTAAAGAAAATTCAATGGTTCACATCATTTTCTTTGCATTCATTGATGCGGTAGTATGATTTCAAAGCTATAATAATTTTTTCAATAAAATAGATAGAGGCACTGAAAATAATATATGCGCAATAGAAAAGACCTCTATTTCTGATAAATAAATATCTGGAACAAATAACGAGACATGCGCCATATGTAAGACTTCTATATATTTGTGCACTTGCAAATCTTGACATAGTGTTTGTGAATATCTCATTCTTTGTGTCTGTTTTGAACTTTCTATATTTCCACTGTTCCTATCACTAAAGTGTTTTTATATGGCAGAATGGACTTGATACCGAGGTGGAGAAGTCAAGGAAGCAGTTGAAGGGGAGAGAAAGACCACGGACAAGAAGTGTAACACCCCGCACTTTTCAAAGTGGTTTTGAAAAGCTTTTTAAAGATTTTCGGGATTTTAAATTGGAAAGTAAAGTGTTTTGGGTGTTTTTCAAATTTTAAAGTTTGACTTTTAAAAGGGGGCAAAAGTTGACTTTTTGTTTGGGAGGACTTTTAGCGTTGACCTTGGGTTCGTTGGAAAGGTCTCGTCCTCACGAGTTCGTAGACACGTAGCACGCGTCGAACGGAGCTACGGTTTGAAAGTTACGGACGTGTGAAGAGAAGGACACATCGGTAATTTTGAAAAAGGTGATTTTAAAAGCCCAAAAACCCAGATTTTTCACACTTTCTCTCTCCTCTCTCCCGCAAGCTGATCTCTCTCGCGACACCCATTCCAGCCGAGACTTTCGCCGGCGCGTGGGGGCGCGTCCGGCGGCGGCTGGAGCCGATCTTCGGCTCGCCGTGTTCGTCTCTTCTCCCTCTTCCCTCCGGTGGTGGCGCCTCCTCTCGAAACAGCCCGGAAAGAGAGATTTCACGCGTGCACAGTCGGCGTCACGGCGGCGATCTCGCCGTTTCCGGCGACGACGAGGCCCAGCGACCGCCCAGATCTTCTCCCCTCATCGAGCCCAGCTTGTTGGTGGGTTCGATTGCACCGTTGGACCACCGTGGACGGCGGATTGAGAGTAGGTGTGCCGCCGGCTTTTCCGGCGAGTTTCGTCAGTTTCCGGCCACTTTTGGCCGTCGACCCAGGTTCGAGAATCGATCCCCTCAATCTCCTCTAGGTGCCTGTGTAATTTGTTTCAGTTAAACTTGACTTTGACTTTTGGCAGGTTGACCGCCGTTGACTAGCCGTTGACCGTCGTGGGACCCGCCGCGTGTGGGGGTTCCAGTGACCGTTCAGTAGTTTTTGGCTTCGGGCCAACCACCCGAGCCTGTGGGTGAGCTTCTGAACTTTTCGAGTGTTTTTCCAAGAGTCGGGCAGCCACCATCTGTGGTGGTTCCCGCTCGTTTTGTTTGTTTGTTGGCTTGTTTGTGAATTTGGTGGTTGTCTGGTCTTAACAGGTGTGCTCGGCTCGGGAATTGTGTTTCCGATGCCGTTGTGCTGCCGGATTTTGGAATCCGTGCAAAGGAGCCACAAAGGGCACGAAGGGTAGTTCAGTCTTTTTGTGCGGAAAACAGTGAGTGAATTTAAGATCAAGTTAATTTCAGTTCAGTTAATTTTCTGGTCCAGTTACTGCTTGCCTTCTGTGCTTTGTGTGATTGGTTGTTGTTTGCTAGTTAGGAGGGGTACGGAAATTAGGATTGTAGATCTCGAGGTGTTAAGGATTATTTGAGGTTAAAGGCCTAAGTATGAGATTGGAGTATCAGTGGGTATCAATTGAGGATTAAGTTGGATTCTAAATAAGGATCAGTGGTTATTATTCGAGGATTAGTGGATTCCAGTTGGAGGATCTAGTTGGATCCCAAGTAAGGATCTCGTGGATGGTTTCGAGGTTATTTCAGTTTAGAGGTGGAATTGAGGATAAATAGAAATATTACAGTTTGGCACAGTGGAATTGATTGGCTAGAGGATTTGGTAATCAGGATAAGATTTGTGTTTGTGACTTGAGGCTTGGTTGTGTTTTAAGGCATTAAGATGGATTGTGGTTTGATTATTTTAATTCAGTTAATTTGAGGCTACAGTTGGATTTCACTCATACGGGCTCTAGTGAGCTTACCGGGTTTGTGTGTAAACCCGGTGCACCTGTGGTTGGGTGCAGGGTTTGGTTTTGCAGTTGTGCAGGCTGAGGAGACGGTGGAGTGAAGACGAGGCAGTGGGACCGGCAGCAGTTTCAGAAAGTTGTTTTACAGTTCATTTTTATGTAAAAGTTTTACAGCTTATTTTTATAAACGTGCTTTTGTAAAGTTACAGTTATTTCAGTAAATTATTTTATTATTCATGGCTCACAGTTTCAGAGAAAAGGGCCCACAGCTTCAGGAATAAATTTCAGTTTTCAGGTGCAGCAGTTTAGGCACGTGCCCGAGGGTCGGGGCGTGTCAAGAAGAGCCGAGGAGTACAGAAAGTACGAAAATTGTCGGCATTTTTTTCTCAGTTATTGTAGTTTGATTGCTAATTTGCTACATGCATATCTATTTTGATTTCCTGCTTTTTATTAGGTGTGGATTTGAATTTTGCTACGGCTGCGGTTCAAATTGGACTGAAACTCATGGATGTTGATTGGTCAAATAATGTACTATGGGTACAATTTATGATTATCATTTTGGGTTTTCTATGCATGTTTCAATTTATGAATTTTGCAGGTAAAACCAATTTGCATTGGGGGCTAATAAGAGGTATATATTTCACATGTTGGGGGCTCATAAATGGACTTCTGTTAATTTTTTTTAGTCCCCCTCTCCCCATTTTGTACTTACTATCTACATAGTACATTGCACTCTTGTATAGTTGATCATCTTGTTTAGACAATGGCCTTGGTTGATACATAAAATTGAATTGAATAAGTTAAATAATTAAATATATGTGTATTCAAGAAAAAAGGTAAGTTAATCATAATCGAAAACATGATGAAATTAGTAGTAATAAATTTCTCCTTATGGCTAATCCATCTTCTTCCAGTGGAAAATACATTCTATCTTCTTTCTTAAATACACTTGTACCTAAATATGATATTATTGGGCAATTCCTATTAATAACATGATTTTCACTATTATTTGTTGATTAATCAAATTATTCTAAAAAAACAATATATAATTTTTCTCACCTTATAGGCCCTAAAATAAGTCTATCATCCATGTTTTGCGCACTATTTTTTGTTTAATTGTGCAGACAAAGGCTTCAGATGCTGCCAAGGCTGGTAAGAAGAAATGAGAATGGTGATTTTGGTGCTTATCATGTTTAATTGTGCAGACAAAGGCTTCAGATGCTGCTAAGGCTGGAAAGAAGAAATGAGAATGGTGATTTTGGTGCTTATCTTAGGTGCTTTGAAAATGAAAGCTTTTAGTGTCTCTGCATTTTAGAGCTAACTGCCATTTAGTTCACCCTTTTTTTTTTCTTTTTTCCTTCAAATTTTGAGTACCCTGAGGACATATTTTATATACTGTAGCAATAGATCTATTTATTGGTTGTCTTTCATTATATAATTATATATGATTCTAGCTACCACTAATTATAGTAGTCGAATTTGAAGTTGCATGGTGTGAAATATGTGGGCAGAGTGAACCTATATATGTTAACTATATATATGCTTTAACGACTTCTACATATATGCTCTAGCCAATTTTAACATATTCCCAACTTTAAAGAAAATTCAATGGTTCACATCATTTTCTTTGCATTCATTGATGCGGTAGTATGATTTCAAAGCTATAATAATTGTTTCAATAAAATAGATAGAGGCACCGAAAATAATATATGGGCAATAGAAAAGACCTCTATTTCTGATAAATAAATATCTGGAACAAATAACGAGACATGCGCAATATGTAAGACTTCTATATATTTGTGCACTTGCAAATCTTGACATAGTGTTTGTGATTACATTTTAGAGTGTAAGTGTTTTTAATATTTTTTTTTATATTTTATCTTTTTTGGTTTGTTGTATTGTATTTTATAAGAAGAGAGAATCAGTTAATATTTAATGGAATTAGAACAAGATAAGTAAATGTAGGGTGCTTCATCAAAAAGTTCACAAAACTCCCCATTACAAAAAAAAAAAAAGAAGAGAAAAGTTTACAAAAATGTTGTGTTTTTTTATTAGTTCTAATCATATATGTTGAACATGTTAATGCGTGGTATGTATATGCAAATACAATTGTGAGGGTAAAAATTTATGTATTTAAATAATTCTATATACTCACTACCTTGGAATTGAGTGTAACTTATGTCTTACATTGATATACGATGTGCGTGAAATGTAATTTTTTTTAGTGCATTGACTTAAAAGAAAAACATTAATTAAAGGTGCATAATATGCCAAAAAATAAATTTTTGTGCAATAGAAAGAGCCACTTCGCACTCACTTAAAAGATAAATCACTTGGAAATCAATATTATCCTATGATAGAACCCTCCCCGAATTCCACCCTGGAACTCAGACTGATTCTGCGGGCATCCAATATCAAGGAAAATCCTACCGAAATTTCGGTAAAACCTCCCTTGAAATTAGACTAACCCTTTCTCCACGAAGATCTGCAAAAGCACTTCTAAACCTATCCCAAGTAATCTCATCAACGGTCAGCCTTGCTTTTTCTGTTTCCCACCAATAATACGCATCAACTTAATTAGGTGTCCTCTTATGTGGGAAATTGCTAAGAAAATTACTAGAATAATAATTATGATGGTGTAGAACCGTAACCTTGGTGTTTATACCATTAATTGCTAAGAAAATTACTAGAATAATAATTATGATAGTGTAGAACCGTAACCTTGGTGTTTATACCATTGTTCAAGTTCTAGTTTTTAAGTATTGCTATTTTATTTCTTTTTAATTATTGCACCTACTCTTTAAACTTTAAATTAGTGCTATTTTATTTCTTTTTAATTATTGCACGTACTCTCTAGTTTTTAAATTATTGCTTTTTATTTCTTTTTAATTATTGCACCTACTCTCTAAACTTTAAATTATTGCTATTTTATTTCTTTTTAATTATTGCACCTACTCTCTAGTCTTTAAAATTAAAGTAAATAATTGTAAACCCCATAGTTAGAGATAAAATCTCTCTTAACCTCCACCCAAAATCTAACTCTCCCAAAACTCCCAATTTTACACTTGATATTTTCTTAAACCCCCTAGTCAACCTACACCCATCCACAATTGACCACCATTTTTAAGACAATTCCTATTCTACCCTATTTCATTTTCTCTTCCTTCTTCTGCGTAACCTCCTCTCTCTCTCTCTCTCTCTCTCTCTCTCTCTCTCGCTCTCGCTCTCTTTCTCCCTCCTCTGGTTAGCTCTTTCTTTCTCCTCTACAATCTCCTCTAGCCGACATTGCACCTCATCTCACCATCATGTAGCTGCAGTCCACCTTCAGCTCGAACGACGGCGACATCGCCGACTCTGATTGCAGCTGAATGCTTTCTCCCCTGCGAGCTGCTCTGGCCAACGTCGAACCTCATCTCATCATCATGTAGTTGCAGTCCACCTCCAGCTCCAACGAAGAGAAGCAAACGATGACGACATCACTGGCTCCAATCACAGCTGAACGATTATGCTTGGCAAATCCTGGGTGGAGTCGATGCGGAGATGAGCATGCAGCACTTGCCTTCAATGATCAGAGCTCTGTGGTCATAGCTCACGTTGAATGGCTTGAAAAACTTCGCAACCATTGTTGCGAATTGAAATGTTAGACACAAAAATAGACATCGAAGGAGAAGCATGCCTCTCTTCACAACCACCATTTTCTATGTGGCTCCGATCTAGACTTGCGGCAGCTTTTTCATCTCTGATTTAGACGATCTGGATGGCCATAGGTGTTTCTCCTTCATTACTTTGCTTTTTGCTTCTTTTGTTATATTTCGTAAATTTTTAGTCAAATGTTTCATTTTATTTTGTTATTTAATCTAATTTTCTTGTGGTAAGTTGATGATTTTGAGCGAAGAGTTGCAATTGTAGAGTAGAACCAATACGGTTTGGTTTTGAGCGAGCTTAAACTGATCATTTGGAAAGCTTATGTTATGGACCAGTGGAATATTATTGCAAGCACTACTAAATTGTATCTGAGTTCTTTATATTGTTAAATTAATTAAATTCAGGTTCTCTGGCTCTAGTTAAGATTTGATGACTTGATCTGCGTGCGAATTCATCTAAGGAAGAGGCGATCGAACTCGACTTCCTAGTGGAGGTGAAGGCTCTGAGCCTCAAGAAGTGAGTGAGAGTTTGAGATCAGACGTGATAGCCAAGCTGAATTCAGTGTAACTGGGTGTAATTATTTATTTAGTGTAGGTGTAACTGGTTTTTAAGTAAAGGTGTAGCTATTTTAGTGAAGGTGTAGCTGTTTTAGTTAAGGTGTAAGATGTAACTGTTTGTTTTATTTAGTATAGATGTAACTGTTTGTTTAGTGATGGTGTAGCTGGTTTTTTAGTGAATCTGTAACTGTTTTTTTTTTTTTTAATATGGGTCTGCAAGTTTTTTTTCTTGTGAAAAAATAATAGTATAATTATTTGTAATAGTGTAATTATTTGTCGTTATTTTTTAGTGTAATTATATTTTTGAAATTCAGTTTTAGTGTAACTGTTTTTTTTAAATTCAGTTTTAGTTTCAGTGACAGTGTAACTGTATTAAAATACAAGTACACTGGCGAGCGTCAGTCTGTGTCAGAGCGCGTCAGTGCGAGTCAACGCGCGTCAGAATGTTCCAGAAGGGTAAAAGAAGCATTATAAGTTTTAGGGGGTTTTGGGAGAGTTTCTAAATGGCTGGGGGCTTAGAAAATTTTTTTGGTAGTTAGGGGGTTTAGAAAAATTGCTATTAAAATTATTGCTCTTTTATTTATTTTTAATTCTTGCATCTAAATTCCTAGTCTTAATTAATTTTTTTTTTTAGTCTAGTAAACTTCAAAAACTAGCCAATCAATCTTTCTAAACTAGGTTAGTTTTAAAGTAATCAAAGTCTATATTACGTACATACATTTTATTAATATTCCCTTGGGTTCGATCTCGCTCTTACGAAACCTTTACTACAAAGATTCGTTCTATTGCGAGTAAATAAAAATAAAAATTTATAACAACGTCAGATGAATGTTAGGTTGTCACTACAAAGAAACTTAGGTTGGAAGTTAGTTCCTAAATCCAAGGAGAAAGTTGGCTATGAATGGATTTATCGAACAACAGGCGAAGAGAATCTTGAGGCTGCAAAAAAGATTCGAAAGTACAAGCCTGCGTTGAGCTTGCTTAATCTTCAAAGTTAGTTGATTGAGGTGGAGCACCTTCTCACTTAAGGTGCATTGAGGCAAGGAGACTCTTGCCAAGGTGAAGGTTTATGCAACATTCGGGTTCTTGGATCTAGCTTGCCAAGGTAGAGAATTGTTGTGTTTTTGGCTCGCTTGAAAGTGGAGCGTTGTTTTAGGAGGAAATAAAAACCACAAAGAGGTCTCAAAGGACTAGTCACATGGCTTGAGGACTGGTCCTACGCGGGCATTTTGGGTGTTTTCTTGCGTCGAGCTGCTAGAGGACAGGTCCTTTGGGTTCCCAAAGTGCCAATCTTGTTGTGGCACCAATCCCATGGCTAGAGGACTGGTCCCACACATGATTATAATGAGTTTTTCCTAGTTTTTGGAGGTTTTATGATTCCTAGTTCATCCCTAATTGTATTCTAAAGCCTATGAGATATAATAGGTTCTTTAGACTTAGAAAACCCTAAAATTAACATCAAGGGAGGAGTTTCTCAAGGCTTCATAAGTTCTGAAGAAAGACATAAACACAAGTGTGAGAGATAGATTAAGACCTACAGGGAGAGAGAATTCTTGTGATTATTGTAATTTCTTCTCAAAGATAGTGAAATCTATATGGTGCACACCATGGATGTAGGCAATTGTCGAACCATGTTAACTTGGTGTGTTGTTTCCTTTGTTTTTTCGCTATTTAATTTCTTTACAAGTTTTATCAAAGTCCATGAAGAACAAGATCTGTAGAGGAAAACGGATTAATTGCTTCTAGTAATTTATTCTCAAAACTCACCTGTTCTGACCCATTTAAGAGAGAGAGAGAGAGAGAGAGAACAACAATATCTATTGGGTACGCTGCTCCTGTTGCTTTATTAAAATTTTGTCATTCCATCAATTTTACTTTCTTCTTAATTTGGTATGCCATTTTAGAATATTAGGACTCGTTTGAATTCTTAAATTTGGATTTAGATTTCAAATTCATGTATCTCAAATCCTATTGTTTGGATAAAAAAATGAATATGAGGATTTTGATAAGGATTTTAATTTAAGAATTTAAATTTAAATATATTATTAAGGTAACCTGTGATTAGCTTGCAAAGATAGCCTATAAATGAGGCCCATGACATATAAATTTAAAACAACCCATTTTAACTTGTAAGTTTTATTATAAATCACTACATATTGTTCCAAAATCGTTCAAACCACATAGAAGCTTCATACATATGGTTCCAAAAAATATCAAATATTGTTGACCAAAATATCAAATATTGTTAGTTCACAAAAAAATCCAACACCCATAAATAAGAGTACGTTTTTAATAAGCCACAATTTATCAAATTTTTTAGTCATGAACCCAAACTTTAAATTTATTTATTTTTAAGCCACAAAAAACTATAGTTCTTTTTTAATAAGCCACAAAATACATTTTAAGCAGAAAAAAAAAATTTCAACTATAAAAATATAAAAACAAAAAACAAAAAATTCTTAAGAAAAAAATTAAGTACAGTGTAATTCTATGAAATTATAAAGTGTAACTCTTGATATATGACGTTAAAACAAAAAAATTAAACCAAAATGTAACTCAACAAAAACTCAAAACTAAATCTTAACTCAATAAGAATTACACTTTAGAAATGAAAGAATTACACTTTAGAAGTGTAACTCTTGACGACTTTAAGGATTGTGACCATTGCCCTCTCAATCATACATATGCATGAATAAAGTGTTTATTTAATTAATTAAAAATTCTCAATGTTTGGCTTGTATAAAGTTGTTCAACTGTAGCTTGTCATAAACATGAATAAATTAAAAGGTTTCTTTTTTTTTTTTTATCAAGAATTAGATCCCAATAATACTTGGTCTGTGTTTAAAGTAGTATATACGCAAATTAATATTGCCTTTAATATAGGGTTTTTTTATAAGTCCATTTGGACAAAAGTACTGTTTAAAGAACCTAAATGCGAAAGCCCAATTCCCAACCGATCCAGTTTTTAAAAATCATGCGTTACAGTAATGGCGTTAGTGTAGCAGCGTTAGTGTAGTGCACTATAGTACCACTATAGTACCTCGGAGAATTGTTACTGTCTAATAGTAACAATTATCACTTTGGATAAAAACTTTAAAAAAAGGCAACTTATACAAATATATATATATATATTTTTTGTATAAACACATAAAAAATAGCATAAAACTCTTTTTTTTTTGTCATATCTAAAACATTATTACTATCAGACGGTAACAATCGCCTTATTGTTACTGTCGGACAGTAAAAATTATGTATTATTACTTACAATCCAATGTTGAAAAACTAAACATGCTCATACACACAACATTGATCTCAACAAGAAATTGTTATATATATATAGAGAGAGTGAGAGCCAAAGTTGCCAAAAAATATACTAAGCTAGCAGAAACAGACGGACTAATCAAAGAATAATACTTTACATCTCAAATATCTTAGAAATCATAATCTTGGAGACATTAGGAACACCTCATAAATTGGCATCAAGGAACATTCAAGTTATGGAACCTGACAAAAAATTAAGAAAACTAAATAAAATTAGTTTAAAGATGATATGAAGGTCCAATCATTAACACAAACATCTCCCCACTCCCAAATCTAAAATAGTAATCAATGCTTCTGCTTTTTTATAAAAGGGGAGACTTTGCCCCTTTCTTCTATTAGAACTGCGCACTGAAGTTTAGTGCAGTATAAACCCAATTCAATCCCCTCAAATAATACTGATTAGACCATACATGTAGTGATCTTTTCCCTATCTATTTGACCATACATGAATCCTTGAACTTCAACAAAAAAACCAATAGAATTGTGAATCACTCACAAGACAATTGTAATTTTTGGAATACTGTTCATTACCCCTAAATGACAGACTTAGGGCCAATTTGGGTTTAAGATGCCTTGAAAATAAGTTGCTTATTTCTATTTCAAAGTAGTTTTAGGTTTTTGGTTAATAAAGTAAAATCTGCTTATTTTAAAAATAAAGGTGAAGAAAAGCAGATTTTGGGAGTTGGGGTAAAGCAGCTAAAGAGTTGCTTTCAAAATTTGCTGTGAGGGAAAGTAGTCATAATTTCCAAAATTGCGCTCACTCAATTTAAAAAATGACAATCCTTACCCCTCTCTTTAAAAAGTTATAGTAACATTTTAAAACTTTAATAGCATAATTACCTTTTAATTAACAAAATACAATGACAAAAAATATTAATATAAATTGAGCTTTATATATGTAAGTCACGAGAATAATTTTTACTAAAAAAATCATAAATAAAACTTAGGAAAAAGAATCATAAATAAAAGTTAGAAAAAAAACCATAAATAAAAAAAAATCATAATTAAAACTAAAAAAAGCAAGTGAAAGCATTCTTATTTTACCAAACAAAAAATTAAAGTGCACTTTCAGAACCATGTCTATTTTGGTCATTATATATAGTCACAGCACTTTTACATCAAAAAATTCACAACACTTTTTAAAACACAGTTTACCAAACATTTAATTATTTTACCTCATAGCAGCTTTTTTATACCACACAGCTACATCAACTTTTTCTCACCACATAGCAATCCCAAACTGGCCCTTACACGACTTATATAAATGTAAAACCATGGCCCTTACGTGACTTATATAAATTTAAATGTTACGACCCGTCCTTAGTTTTCTTTGTTGGATCGTCATTTAAAGTCATTGGGGTGAATTTACCAATTTGCCCTCGCTTAGGGAAGTTTTGGTTTTACAAGGGACGTATATTTTAAAAGGGTGTTTCAGCCCAAATTTTTATTTGGATACATAGAGTTCGACCTCACAAGCGCGTAGGAAGAAACGGCTCGTAATTTGGACTTATGGTTTAAGAGTTATGCGCGTTTGAAGTTTGGAAGGGAAAATATAAATAGGAAAAATAATTTCATTTTTCAAAAAAAAAATCAAAATTACACAAATTTTCGCGTGAACAGCGTTTGGGCGATCAGAATCTCCATCACACCTTCCGGCCGCGCGTGGAGGCGCGTGCAGTATCTTCTGGACGTCAAGTTAGACAGGTTTTGTTGGTCCCTTCTTCCTCTTTCCATCCATATGTAAATCGTCATAATCGTACCACTTTAGACGACGAATTGAGCCTTGGAAGTTTCGGCTACCGTAAGTTTCAAATCCAAATTCCTGCTTCTTCTGACCTCGGTTTGATTCAATTCTGACCTTTCTGAAATCCTCACATTTCAAGCTTTCCAACGATTTGTGATTTGTAATTTTTCGTGTAGGTTTGAATTTTCAGATCGGAGACAGAATTTTCAGACCGAAATTGGGGTTTTCCGGCCACTTCTGAACACTTTTTGGACTCTGCACAATTGACAAAGTTGTTCCTCTCGTTGAGCCCATTGATTTGGTATGGTCAATTTTATTTTCTGGGTTGGTCACCGGAAAGTCAACTTTCTAGTGGCCGCTGCCGTTGACCGCCGCCGGCGCCGCCACTTGCGGCGGTGCTGGACCGGCTAGTGACCAAAAATGTTCTTTTTCTTATTTTACGGCTTTTGGGAACCAATCTGGACCTTACGTGTTTGTACAGGACGATCGTGAGTGTTTTTGGGTGACTTTTTGAGTTTTGGCTGTTGGTTAGGTGATCGGCGAGACTTACGTTTTGCTCGCCAAGTTTGTGAGTGGATTTTTGATTTCAAAGTTTGTCTTGTAAATGTTTTTAAATTGTTTTGAATTTGTTTAAGTATCGATTGAAATTGGTTTGATTTAGTAATTCTTTTATTCGCAGTGTTTATCCTGTGGTATTTTGAGATTGTATATGTAATATGTTTATGAGAATATTGGTTTATGGTTTTAAAACCACTGGACAGTACCCGGGGGTAAATGGCTGGTTATAGGTCTTTGGGACCCATCGGTTCACACATATAGGCTTTGGGCCATGTGTTCTGGTGTACTATCTACGCACGTATTGATAAAATTGGAATCTATGCGAACCATTGTGTGTTTGCGTATTGATAAAGTTGGAATCTATGCGAAACATTGTGTGTTCGAGTATTGATAAAGGTTAGCCATATCTATGTACACGTACTTGGCCCACGTGTACGTATTGATAGAGAGTTTATGGGTACTACGTTGAGACTTTTAAGTATTTTGATATACTGGTAAATTTCTTGTGCTGTTACTACTTATTGTTAATATTTAAACTCTTATAAATATTTGGAATCGTATATGCATATCTAGTTTTTCTAAATTTATACATTGTATAATTATGAAGGTTTTGGATTTATGACAGGTGGGACCCAGAATGGATGGTTTGATATTATGATTTTGTGAATTGGTTTTTGAAATTCGGGAATTTGAAAGACAAGTTTTATGTTAATATACTTATGTTGAACAAGGGATTGTTTAAATTATTTTTGTCCACTCACTGAGTTTTATCTCATAGTTTTGTGTTTTAAATGTTCTCCCCCAGGTGACAAGGATCCCATTCGTGCCACTTGAGCGTCGAGCCACTTCTTCGTCTTCTGACATCCAATACTATGTAGGCATAGTCTCACTTATTTATTTCAGTTATTCATTTCTTTCGAATGATGTAATTCTTTTAGATATGCTCTGAGATCACTTTGAGGTAACCATTTTGGTTGGGTTGTCGATTTGACTATTATTTTTGTTAAGAGATTTTTTGTTGGGATTCTCTGGTTATTGTTGAGTTTTAACAGGGCATATCTCATTTTTTTTTGGGTAAGTCTTTTAACGAAGGAGATGCTGCCGAATTTTCGGTAGGATCGGGGCCCATGTCGTGAGACGTGGTGTCCCAACAGGGTCGTCTCGAGGTAAACTCCGGGGCGATCCTGTTAGTAAAACCATAACTCTTACTCCCTAAACTTTCTAGAATACATAACTTTAATTTAAGCTTTAATGACTTCTTCTATATTCAAGAAGACAACAAATATCGAAGAATTAATGACCTCTAGACTAACCTCTAGACTCCTTATAAAACCTCCATTTAGTGACCTCTAGACTTATTAAACTCCTTTAAAAAACGCCATCAGCATTTAATGTATTCTCTTCAAAATTCTCCTGCAACATTAATTGCCATCATCTCTCCTCGCCTTGACAGAACTCGATGCCAATGAGTAAATATTTAGGTAGTTGTGGTAGAGGTTTGGATGAAGCTGTTGCAGCTCTGACTCTGTAATCTTCGTGCACTTTGGCAATGGTTTGCCTCTCCATTTCACTAAAAACTTTCTGTACCCTCCAGTCATAGTAAAAACAATCAGGTCATCAAGAATGTCTTCTACACCTTCCTTCTTTGGCAATTTTTAGTTACTTCATAGTTAGAAGTTAGAACCATTATCATGACCATGAAATTTTGTTAAATCTTCAACACTGAAAATAGGACCCGTTTCTTCTGGTAGCTCCAAAACATATGCAACTCCTTTGAACTTTCTTCTACTCCAGACCAACTTGGGAACTAGTTAAAATGCGCTGGAAGCAGAAAGCAGAATGAACATTATCCTATTTTCAGACCAAACTCAACTCTCGCACAAACAATCCAGCAAGCAGAACGAACAGCAAACAAAATTAACAATTCCCAAAAGCCGATTAAGCTAAACCCAGAAGCAAAACAAGTTCAAAGGAAAAAATTTTAAAAATCCAAAACGTAAAATAAAAAAGGATTCAATTAAGAAAAAAGTTCCTACTTAGAGAGATAGAGATACAGAGAGAGTAATAAACGAAAAGCCATGAAATCAGAAAAATGAGATGTATGGAAAAGTGATACCTAGAGCAATTGGAGAGCTTGAGAAGGAAGAAGATGGGAGAAAGAGGGAGATAGCAAACTCGACTGGTGTTGTTTTTGGACTGCTCAACGAACAAGAATCGGAAACCTAGGCCGTATCAGGCCGAGTTGGAAAATTGGCCAAACAGCCGTTGGTTTCTCAGCTTCAATCCGCCACTGTCGCTGGGTGAATGGACGATCGAAGACCATGGGAAGGAAGAGAAGAGAGAGGCGAGCACTTGGAGGTGGGTCGCGCTGCCATCCATGGTCGGACGGAGATGCATCGAGAAGAGAAAGAGAGTGACGATGAAGAGAGAAGATAGAGAAATGAGAGAATGTTGAGATAGACGGAAAGACAGATGCAGAGATAGATGGAGAAAATTAAGTGGACCGGGGAAAAAAAAAATGGGCAGGAACAAACCTAAGTGGACATGGTAGGA